>CAAKMY010059667.1:30873-44879 GCA_901111285.1 Corrigiola litoralis
GTATTTCTAAACAATAATTTTGGAATAAATACATAAAATTTCCGCATTTGGAGAATGAAATATTTTATTTATGGGATATGGAACAAATAAAAAAGATTTTCCTCATTTGGAGAATAGCTTTTGGAAGAAACAAAAACAGAAGCAACAATTTGGTGCTTCTGCTTTTGGAGGTCAAAAACTGTTTTTGGAGTTTTTTGAAAACAGTTTTGGGTTTCTGAAAAACATGGTGTTTGGCCAAGCTTACAACGTTTGGGTTTAAAAAATCCTCCAAAAGGTAGGCCAAACACATACTAAATTGAGTTAAGCTAGTTAGTAAAGCTATTTGAAATGAATTGAACTAAACTAGTAAAGTGAACTTAACTCAGATGAGCTTAAATGAACTAGTAATGTACTGAACTCAAATAAATTATACACATAAGCGAAGTCAACGCAGTTGATTAGTTTATGAATTGAATTTAGTTGATTAAAAAAAAAGTGAAGTGAATCGAGCTAATAAAGAGAATTTTATCTACCTGAATCAGAGAACTAAATTGAATTGAAATGAGTTGAATGAAATTAGACAAGAACCTTATTAACTAGTGAAACAAACTTAACTTAAATCAATTGAACTAAATTTAAATGAACTAATAAAATTAACTATTTGAACTTAACTAGTGAACAAAAATGAACTTAAACAGGGAATAAAACGATCTAGTAAGCTATAATAATCAACCAAAATAAACTTAAATGAACCCAGTGGAACTGGGAAAATAAACTGAAGTTAACTTGTATCAATTAAATTTGTAAGCTGAACTTTAATAGAACAGAACTGAACAAAACCCAGTGAGCTAAATTAGGAAAAAGTTGAATCAAATTGAAAAGAAGTAAACTAAAGTAAATTGATTTAGTGAGGAACTAACTTAACTAAATTGGTAAACTGAACTGAATTGAACTTATAGTAGATGAATTAAATTAGTGATCTAAATAGTGAACTAGAATGAAGTTCATGACTAGCCACAAGCTTATTGCCTACACGATCTCGATCAGGGCCGTCCCGTGGATTTGAGAGGCCCTGTGCGAAATAGTAAACTGGGGCCCCAATACATTAAAAAAATACAAAATACATAAATAAAAGGTTATTATTAAGCTTTCACCTGAATACGACACCCTTCTTGCATTTTTCGAAACAAAAAATATCTACCAAATCTTGACAATTAAATTTTTTTTTAAAGCCAGAAATTTATATAGCCATTATATCAATGACCGATGAAGATTTTTTATGATTAAATAAGAAAAATATAAATTGGGAAGGATAATAATATGGCTTTTCATATTTTAAGCCAAAAAAAAAAGGATTGAATTAGTGACAAGAAAATCTTGATATCTTCCTTTTAATAAGTATTATTGAACAAAGTTTTAAATATGAGGCCCTTGGCTTTGGGGGGCCCTGTGCAAATGTGCACTTGACACACCCCCAAAGCCGGCACTGATCTCGATTAAAAGTGACACACATGCCTATCGTTGCCAATTTCTAAGACCTCATGTCATATAATCTTCTCTTCGTACAATGTTAGGTATTAATAATCTTGGATAGCTAGGTTAATTTCAGTTTGGTTAGTTCCTCCCTCAAACGGAGAAGTAAGGAAGTTTCATGTCTCGAGATTCTCGAAATTGCCCCAGTCTTAGGGTCCGTTTGGTTCGCTGATTTCAGAGCCCAGAAACGGAATCAATAACCCCCAATCCATTTGAGGTTGTTTGTTTGGGTTGAGCAAGGTATTGACTCCGTTACTTTTGCAATCTCATTCCACTGTTTTGTTACCCTCCCCCTCCCCAAAGGAAACAACTTTCATTCCCTCCCCAAACCAAGACATATACTCCCCTTCTCCCTCCTCCCTCACTCCTCTGCCTCTACTTCATTTTGCTAGACATAGAAATATTTCAACCATCAGACTCAACGTAAGTGATCAAAATTATATAATCTTCTCTTTTATTTATTTATTTTATTTGTATGGACTTTTTATATATTTAGGAAATTTATATTTTTCTACCATACTTCTTCTTCCCATTTATCTCTTGTACTAGTATTATGTTTCTAAATATTATTTCTAATCATTTTCCGGGATTTTAGGTTACAGTTTGTTAGTCAATCAATTTTACTTTTCATGTTCTTCGTCCATTTACAAATTTGTTATTTTTTTCTTTATCTTTCCATGTTTCCTAGTGTAGCATTGACTACATTCTGCTTGTTTAAATTCCATAATTTTTTTTTAACAATATCTTCCAAAATCTAATGATTTTTTGTTGCTTTTTCCATAATTTTTAATAAATACAAACAAATTTTGTTATTTATGGCATTTACAGAGTTTTTTTTTTCGTTCTCAAATTGTAAAACTACTGTTAATTTTCCAGTTTCTATCTTCTACTTTTTTTAAACTCATAATTTGGGCTGAGTAATTTATAAAGATTTTATGATTGTTGTATTTGAAGAAAAGAATTGATATTTGATTCCATTCTATGATTTCATTTGAACCAAATAATAAGAAAAAGAATCAAGTAACACTGATTCCATTCCACAGGGGAACCAAACAAAACTCTTGAAGAATCATTGTTCATTACCTTTCCCTCTTTCATTCCATTCCATTCCATTCCATTCCGTTTCCGTAAGTTGAACCAAACGACCCCTTAGTGTAATTGATGTTTCTGTGTATGTGATATGCAGGTTCGAGCCCAATTAACTTATGGGCTTGGCTTGGTTTTATTTTGCGGAAGCTCTTTTTAAATGATACCTCCACTTTCTATTAATGATAATAAAATAGAAAAATTGATGGGAATAATCCAAAGTTTGGGCGATTTTTTTTTTAATACTCCCAACTTTGGATTATTCCCAGATAATCCCAACTTTATCTCATTTTTTCACGTAGTGGTCCTGTCTTATCCGAAGCTAGAATCCGAACCTATTATTCTCCCAAACCACCATCAACCACCAATATTCACTCCCAAACTACCTAACTCACCTCACAAACCACCAAACACCACACAGACTCCACCCTCAAAAGACTGACAGTACCCGAAACCACCAAAACTCACCACCAAACCTCCACCACACCCACCGGACAATCACTCATGCCCCACCTGAAACCCCAACCAAATTACCTGATTCTCCCTCATCAACTCCCTCATTGTCCCAGAAAGTGAGCCCAATGTCTACTCTAGATAAACAACAACAACAACAACAACCGTCATGACGACATTGGATGACGGTGACGGTGCTGCCACGGCCCATCCATGTGGACCCACACCATGCGCCAAGCTTGATGCCGCTTTTGTTGCTAAAGTTAATGTGGGTGGTATATGGGTTAAGGAATTGCATGTGTTTCGTTTTTCATGTTTGTGTGTACTGTGTACATGGTTGTACGAAGCTAAAACATCTCTTTTGAACTTTATGACTTAAATTCTCTATCAGTTTACAATCTAGCTAAGTTTCTTTTACTGTGGATCACTCGATGCCTAAAATTCTGTTTTGGTGTCTACAATTTTATATTGGTCCTTATACTGTGGATCACAAGGGGGTCCATTTGGGGAATATGACTCCACATTTGCTATTTACGGTGAGGGTGCTGTTGGAACTCGCTTTTTCCTATTTGTTGCGGAAGTCAGGTGGTGTTAGTTTTTAAAGGGGAGGGTAGTGTATGAGGTTGGATGTGGTGTTTGGTGGTTTATGAGGTGGGTTTCAGTTTTAGGGGTGAGTTTTGGTGGTTAGTTGGTGGTGTGGGGGAAAAGGAGGTTCGGATTCTAGCTTCGAATAAGTCAGGACCACTACTTGAAAAAATGAGACAAAGTTGGGATTATCTGGGAATAATCCAAAGCTGGGACTATTAAAAAAAAAACCGCCCAAACTTCGGATTATTCACATCAATTTTTCCTAATAAAATTGTTATAAAAATGTTTTTTCAACAAAATCCACCAACTTACACATGGTAAAAAAAAAAAAAAAAAAAAAACACAAATCCTTGGTTAAACCAAAAAACAATTACTTGTCACCCTAAGCCAAATTTTCTGGTTCTGCAAAGCACTTTGTCAGCTTGATTTTTATTTTTTGGTTTGGGAATTGCTTTGCGCAATCATTGGCCTTAACTATCGAGAATATTTATAGTTGCTTACTTGCTTGTAAGCTAGTTACAGACTTACAGTTTGTCATTTCTATGACTAATTTTATCTGTGAAGTTTGTAATTCATTTTCAATGGATGATATACTCACATTCTTAAAAAAACAGTGAGTTATATAATGTTGTAGAACAGGATAGGGAGTCTTCATATAAGACGCTCCTTTAGACCTTTAATCAGAAAATGATGCTCTTGTAGTCTTGTATATATATATGGGGTATTTAACATTTCTTTATCTCATTGACTTCACTACAATTACTTTTTTGGCACTAGCCATGTAGCCAAAGTATAATATTTTGCCCTAAAACTTGAATTATAGGCCAGCCCCAAAGTCACCCTTTCTCTTTACCAGTGACTAGTATATATGAAGTACGGAATATGTCGTAGAGTCGTAGCTCGTAATAAGTAATACTGTATATACTTTGAGAAAAAAATTACAAAAATAATCCCTGGAGTTCAATGTATATACTTTGACATCTACTTCATATTAATTCAATACTACACATAATAATCCCTCTATTTGCTTACTCATCAAGAGATGCTGAGATGGGAGTAGAATTCGCAAGATGGTGCATTACATCAACTTGAGCTCGAAGTGAAACAATATAATCAAGGGTTTCCTTGATCAACGAGTAGTCATCCATGTATTCTCCTCCTGGTACAAGTCCTTTCAGTATTTGGGCTCGTTTATTCACCAATCTTTTTGCCAACGACCTAGCTTTCACCTTATAACTATTATGAGGTCCACATCTCCTCGAAGTGTACCTAGTGTTGCTTCTTTTCTGTGACATAGCCTTCTTATTATTAGTTCGAGTAAACATCATTCTATGCTTGTATGTGGCATTGGGGTCATCTTGTGACAAACAGTTAGTTCGGTCCATACTCAAGATCTGCTTAGCTAAGGTTCCCGTTTCATTGTCTTTAGAGGCCTTGGTAATAACGGCACGGCTCCATGATCTTCTACCGCTTCTAGTAGAAGCCATGGCCAAGTCTGCCGATAGTTTTATGACTTTCTTCCTATCCAACAATGTCATGTTCTCTTTTGAGGAGCTGATGCATATCTGAAGACCCATTATCCATTTGTTGAGAAATTCCTTCTTGAGAGAGTTCTGGTGTTGCATTCTGTTAAAAAAAAGTAGCAATTAAAGATAATGCATGTCAACGTATATAGTCCTATACTACTACGGAGTATATTTTATGAACATCGCATCAAGAATTCAGAGAACAAGCAATCACTGCGAGGAAATAAAGGAACGACAAAGTTGACAAAATTTGCATTGAAACTTTAATTATCTAAATGCATGTGGAATTTTGCATCTATTGATCTATGAATTCTTGCTCGGATGTTTGTACAAAAAAATGTCAAAGCTCAAAGATGAGGGTGTTGACAACTTGACATAAATGCAAAATGTGGTAATGCTATTTGTTTATTCTTAAAAAAAAAAACATAATATATCTGAAGGTGCAAATAAACTAGACCATACAGTCTACAGATACAATTGTTCATGCCAAATATATGATCTTGACTACTATAGCTCACCTCTACTATAGCTAACCTCTACTAGACCAAATAGAATATTAGTACTATTGAAAAGATAAAACGAAAATAAATAAGGCTAGTTCATACCTTGGTAAAAATGCTTCACCCATATAGCATAAATTATGATATTGAGGCCGGGAAAAAAATATAGGAGGTTTGGGGGGGAGGGCAAAAGAGCATGAATATGAGAAGGAGATTGTGTAGAGAAACACACCATTTATTTTGTTCAATGAAAAGAGTAGGGAGGAAGTTGTGGGCCTTGAATAAAAAGACACAGCACATGCAGGCACATGGATGGGCTAGGGCCCACTACCCCAAGCTCGGGAGGACATGCCAAAAAAATTTCAATTTTTGGTAATGAAGACTAAAGGGGGCTTCCCTAATCTTGTGCAGAACTAAATTTTGTTACTTGTTATCAGTACAACCTTCATCCATTATAAACTCATTTCATTAATGCTGGCCTTTGGCCCTATCCTTCATTTAGGAAGATGCCCGTATGTGGAGGGGTCCAATTCAGAAATTCTTCAAAAGCCTTTAGATGGAGAAAGAGTAATTTAACTACTCTCCATTTTTCTTTAATCTAATTACTAGTAGGATTGTTTAAATTTGGTCCGGACCAAAACAAATCGATCGGACCGGATCAATTCAGACCGTTTTTTGGTCCTTCATAAATCTAAAATCCGATTTCGATTCTAGATTTTTTTTTTTTTTTTTTTGGCTAAGCTCAAAACTGGTATAGATCGAAATAATGGAACGATAAACAACCCTATCTACTCGGAAATTGGTAGTTTAACCTAATATATATTTTTATATTTGTTTTCCATTAAGCTCCCTTATTGATATGTCATCATTTTTTAATAGAGTCCACTTATTATAAAGAAATCCATATACCTCTTGATTGGCAAATTTCTTTACTAAATGATAAAAGTATATCCCCTTCAAATCGTATTAAGAGTAGTGTTTGTTGATACTCCAAAAGTGAGTACTACTACTACAAATGACTTGAAAAATGTTCACAAAGTCATACGGGAACTATTTATCAATGTCAATTTGATGATATAGTAAATATTTTTGATGGTAGATCAATAAAATATGAAGTTCGTGGAAGGTCCCATTTAAGAACCTTGATTGAGTTCTTCCGTTGTTGATTTATTAAGTCTGAGTTCTAACTTTTTAATGTTGATGTGACAATAATGTGGCACTAAGAACTCAATTTGAGTTTGTCAATTTCTTAGTGATCAAATTTAGATTAGTACCCTTTCTTACAAGATTTAAAGAAAGAGTGAAGCAATCAAAATCAGTTATAAATTGATAATGAAGAAATAACATAACCAACAAGTTTATATTTTTCAATCACAATAATTAACAAATATATCTTTTTGGTACAAATAACTAACAAATATTGGTCACACATTAAATGATAAATTTCCATAAGCATTAATATGATTTTAGCTTGCATAATATAATTAAAAATGTCCAAAAATATAGCGGATCTACTGAAACGACATTCATTTAGGCCATTATTTTGTCAACCGCAAGAATGGAAATATCAAGCCTTCTTAACCGAGGTAGGATTAAAAAATAAAAAAGGAATAACGTAACCCAGCTTTCCGTACCAATTAAACTAACCAAGTCTTAAACCTCATCTAATTCAGTAATTTCCCATGTGCATGCTATGAAATCCTGGTACTATGTTCCTAAATCGGCAAGCTCATCACTATAAAGCAATACCTAAACAATAATGCAAATCAGAATGTGATTTAAAGGGGTCAAGGGGAAGAAGGTCTACAGTAAGTCATGACCATATCAACATCATTGACAAACGCAGCAAAATATAACTAAAATATGAAAATCATTGACCCTTACGGTTGAGGACATAATCGATGGAGTGTCTAAGTGAGAGAGACCTTGCTAATTAGCTACCCCATCGCCAGTAGCTCCCAAATCGTACCCTTTCTGCAATTATTTGAGCGCAAGCTAGTCACGACATATATACCTTTTTTATTTTTGGTACAAATTCTGATCTATACGTTAATAGTTAGGGGATAGTGAACATTATGTCTTGATTTTGATCTATACGTACTATGACCAGGACCGTTCCTAAGGTGAATCAAATTTTTTAGGCCCTTTACAATAAACATTGTGCAAAAATCATGTGAAAATGAGGTTGCATCTCGGCAAGAGTTATATTGCCTTGCATATATGAGAGTATGTATATATTATCTTTGATACGTAAATGATACAAGAGTTTCGGCCAATAAACAAATCTTATCCTCCGAGGAGGATCTCACAGCGTGAAAACTCGATGTTAACACACTGAAACTGTGGCACACATTGATCCGAAAGATTTTGATTTAAACTTCTTGCAAACATAAAACAGAAACACAAATCAAACCCAGCGACTTGCATCCCACACCAGAAAACCACTCCAGGTGCATACGCAGAGACGATTTCTGTTGTGAGTTGTCATTGCCATCAAAGATACTTTCAGAAACATGTTTGCGTTTTAATTCAGACCCTACACACAACTCTGGAAGTTTGAAGTACAAGCGAAAACATCTGCATGAACATTATATATCTGTATGCTCTGATACACAGATACACTGATGATACCAAATGTACAGCATTTAATCAGTCTTGCGATCATTGCACTACTGTATCCCACGGTTTACATCTCTGAACCATATCTAGCAATTGTATCTTCATCCACTTACTATTGCAGAACTCCTTACCCTGCCAGTCAAAACATATGATCGACTTGAGCGTCAAGTCCTTCAAAAATATGGTAATATGGACAGCAAGAAAGAGACGACTGAACAGCATGCAGAAGATGGAAATCGGAGCCAACAAATATTGATGCCTCACAGCACCTGATTCATAGTCTCATGCAACAAAATAAATGTAGATACATGCGCATTACCAGTGACATGTTTACAATTACAGTCGCTACTAGATATAGATTGCATCAACCAACTGCTTACATTGTTAATCACCAGCAGCCAATCCAGCATATGACAACACTACAAGAGAAGTACGCAAGTGCTCCGTGTAAACTTGTTTAGACATATACTCCTGTCCCTAAGTGTACTGCCTACTCTATAAGTTCAATTGTGGGAAATTATTTAGTATGATGGCTTTTCTACTATTGTTCAATTTTACATATCAAACACGTAAATACTTGCCTACTGAGTAAAGCATTTAGGAAGCACAACAATAACTCTTTAAGAAAAAGTTCAAAGGAGCACATCAGCAAATTACCTGAGACTGTCGATAATCGACCACTTCGACGGGTCGATTGCTTCTTTCCCTCCGCCAACCCTGGAGTCTGCGGAGATCCAGTCCTTGCATCATGAGGAAAACCCTTCAAGCCATGATCCCCTTCCTTCAAGCTATAATCCACTCCTCTCTTTTTAACCATGGAATCTTGTGCTACTTGCTTGGTCTGCCATGCGACTGTTCTAGATAAGACAGTACCTGTTACCCTAGTAAACTGCACTTCATGACCTGCAAAGCCCACAAGAGAAAACAGGAAACACGTAATTACGTCTGCAGAAACAAATGGCAGTGCTCATTTACTTGGAAGTTTGGAACATTGCTGCACCAACCTCCATCAAAAGCAACCTATTTGATAAATTGTTTTTGCCTAAACATACAAAATGGCTCTTAATGCCCTCTTCATTTCACTTCTACGAAGTTGAATATGGTTGTCTTGCTCTCGTTCTCGGTTTCGGGTCAATTTGGAAATGGCCTATATGCAAACGAGAAAGGTTTGTTTTCACGCAACCCCCCTTACCCTGCTTGTTGCGGGAGCCCCTTTGGTGGGCGCTGGGGTAATGGCTGAACTAGCTGACTCGATGTGTGAATGTATTATAGCTAATCCTCCAAATCATCCTTCTATACTTCATCATCCGTCTAGCTAGCATGTGAATTCTAACATACATGACCTATAGGCTATAACCAGGAACGATATCGCCTTGCCGTCGGTTTCTACGAACTACACTGTTAGCTTAACTATTACGGAGATACAGAACTGTCTTTTATACACATTACATCAAAATACAAAGGCTTCAATTGTTAGATTGGTTCCCGCGAAGTCCAAATCATCCAAGAAGAACAGGGCAACTAAAATTTTAAAATTTGGACAGAAAGAATTTTTTCAAGAATCAGGTTAACATCAACCCGCAGAACTTGCAATTGTACCATCATGGTCCTGGATAAATTTTATAACTACACATGTACAGAACTTAATGACTAATGGAAACACATAGGATAACTACCAATTTCAGGACTTCAATATCCATATGACCATATCTACTACTCATCTTCAATGTATTACTCAGGGACAAACTCAAAGGTCCACATTGTGGCCACATAATTATTTCAACATCGGTCAAGGGAAGTTCTACAAATGGCTGATGTCAAAACATCCAGCCTTCTAGAGAAGATTTAGCACAATGCCCAAGCTTCTGTGTGCTTGGAATCGAGTTATAATTTTGCCAAGTGTTTTTCTAACTAGGCCAAATGAAGTACAATAGCACCACCGTCTAGTTGAAGAACCCAACGCTACTATGATGCACATAGTACTGTCTGACACAAACCTACCTTGAACAGATGGTTTTTAAAGGCAAAGTACAATGTATAGTATTTCTTTAGAATTGTCCATTCCAATAGTGTACACCAACAGATTAGTCGAATTCAAACTTCACCACAGCAAAAGTATGACAAGCAACATAACTTACAAAGAAATTGTATGCAATTTTTTTCTAACAATGATTTCAGAAGACAACATCAACTTGACAAAGTGTATCGGTGAATAACATCTGCCTGAAACGAAAGGAAAATTTACCTCTCATAGAGATGACATTCTTCACCGCAATATCATCACAGCTTTTCGTTTCCAAGGGAGCATACATGTAGGTGTCAGACTTCAGGTATTCCAACAATGTCTCTTTCAAGTTGCCGTCACTCCTCAAAATGGGCTTATTTTTCTCGAACACTAATCATAAATAAGCACAATAAAATCATTTGAGAGTAAACTCAGCAGACCTATTTCCTTTGACATCCAAATAATAATCTACAAACGACCAACCTAGAGATTTTAAATTAGAAAACAAATGCTCACAACCTCAAATTTCCATGTCCTTTTCACATGTAATTCTGTAACTTTTGATTTTAACTTTCATTTTCCTTCAGTTCAGTCCTCACCTTACCAATAATGACTTGCAGAGTAGTGTTCAATAATCAATATGTCATCCAAACATTCTTGACATATCATTTGAAGTTGTAGTGAGATAAAAGAGAGGTTACAATATGTGAGAGGACCAACTCAACCAAAAGCCTAAGCTGATGGTTGAATCCAATCAATGAATATATTCATAATACGCCCCTTTTATGCGATGCCAATTTTGTGTAGAGCGTGGCTACCATGTGAGAAGACCAACTCAACTCCAAACTGATGGTCGAGGCCCAATCAATGAATATATTCATAATACCGCCAAACCCAAAAATCCGATATACTAAACACTCTGAAATTTAGTAACTTCCATTCAGTTTAATGGATCAAAATTGAAAAGCTTAGGGTCGATGTCACTTTCTAAGTTTCTAGCAGTATAACAATTGCATGTAATGCAGTCTTACGCACATACAAAACTCTAGTACTAAAACCTCATTCATAATACATGCATGCGAAAAGTATCTTACAAAATATCATTGTAATACAAATATAGCTAAGAAATTACAGAACATATATATGTCAAACAAAAGTAACAAAGAGATACAGTTACCTGTTGATGAAGGAAAGACATTTTGCACGGCAGAAGAATCAGACGGCAAGGAAGAAGAGATAAGGTGAGAGTAAAAGTAAGAATCAGACTTAAGATACTTAATAAAACCTGGGATTTTACTAAACAAACTAATCCCCTTCTTCTTTCTTATAACCCTGTTTTTGCTAGTACGCTTCATAGGCTTGCCTTTGTTAACTCCTATATCCATCCTTCCCTCCATAATTTTTCCCCTTGTGTTGTACGGAGTATAAGCTACTAATGTTTGATTACGTGAAGAAATTACTTGCAACGTCGTCTTCTATGTAGCAGAAATGTGAATTACTGTAGTCACTTGTATGATATATTCTCTGCTTTTGCAGAAATCCGTTGTAGAGGAATTTTGCGCGGGGTTGTATAGGCAGTTGACAGGTTGACATGTAAAATGACGCGTGGGTGTCTCTTCTGTGTCTCACGTGTAGCCTATGTCGTCCCATTAAATCATTGTAGAATCATAATAAGGCTGCTACTATATGGACTACTTAAAAAGAAGAGTGAGTTTTTGTCGGGCCGAATTGCCGAAAAGTAAAAAAAATGACCTCAAACGACAACTTGGTAATAAAACTTGCACAGGTGACAAAAACATAAACAAAATTAACACTGACGACATTTTAAACAAAAACTCATAAAAATTGCCGGAACTTATTCGCGTAGCATATACAACCTCAAAACTACATTTTATCTATAACAAAATCATTTTTCCCCATTTTCATTCCATATCTTAATTTCCCTCATCTAATATTATTGCTCCACATAATTAATCCCACCCCCTTTTTCTTCTTCATTCCAATGGCAGGCAACCTCAGATCTTCTAGCCTAAAACACATTGATCTCTTCCCTAAAGCTCCATTAACCATTTCACCCTCACCAACCTCTGTTCTCTGCTCCGCCAAAAAAACCTCCTAGATGGGAACCGTGCCACCCCTGAGCCCATCGTTCAACTTCCCCTCCTCCTCGCCGTCACACTGCCCAGTTATCTTCCTTTTCCTTTTCCACTGGTAATCTCCCCCTCCCAACACAATGATTCGTCCTCACACTTTTATCATTCCATTCAGTTGCAATTGAAATAAAAAATACGACACATGTCCCATGATTGTCGGCGAGTTTCTTACTTTCCGGTCATGACGAGGAGAATGAAAATGGGAGGTGGTGACAAGCAAGAGGAAGGTTGCGATGGTGATTGGTGATTTTGTGGGTTGAAATTTCTGGTTAGCGCCGGTTTTCGGGTGAGTTTGAATGGGAGAGGTGACAATTGTGTGAAGATGGTGGGAGGAATTTTTTTTCTGGTAATTAATGCTCCAAACACTTGTTGGATGCCATTGATATGGTAGAAGAATCAACCAGACATGAGGAAAAAAAGGGGGAAGATGGAAAAGAAAGGGGGGGGGTTTAGGAATTACGTGGAAAATGGTGGGGGTGGGGGGTTAAAGTAATTAAGGAAATAAAAAAAAGTGGATTGAAATAAAAGGAAAACCAATTTTGTAATTTTTTCAATTCATATATATCGTATAAGCCACGCACATGATCTCAACCCAAAAATGTGGTTTTTTGGTAAGATTGTCGTCGGTGTTAATTTTATTTACCCTTCAAGTTGTCTTTTGGTTTTTTTTTTTTTACCTTTTTGGCAATTCGGCCGATTTTGTCATGGGACTTCGTCAGGCCTAACCACTGGACTTTATGTTTTAAAAGGGTGATTTGGGCCCCATAATAACACTGATCGAGGGAAAACTTTATTTAAATGGAAATTTATTTGGAACCATGGTAATTACCAAACTTATATCCACTATTTTATGATTTTTTCTTAAGAATAAAGAAAAAAAGAAAAAATCTTTGTGGGAGGATGGGCATGAATTTGGTAACCACAAATAAGTGTGTGTGTGTATGTGTATATCACCTTTGTAAATACAGGTTACTATTAGTTTTGTAGTCATTCTCTTATATAAATTTTCAAATCCCTATAGGAGATGTATTATAATCAGCAAGTCTCTCGTGAGACGGTCTAATTTTAGCACTAAAATTAGACCAAGCCCAAAAGCCCATTAAAAGGCATCTTTCTTCTCTTTCACCCTCCCCTTTCTTTTCCCAAACCCATCCACCAAAAGCCCACTTAAGGTATCTACCAACCATCCACCTCCCTACCTCCTCCCGCCCGCCAGCCACCCTACCCCCATCACTGTGCCCCTCCCCAACCACCGCGCTAATCCCCTTCCCCCTCGCCTGCCACCGCGCTGCCCCCCTTTTCCCTCCCTAGCCACTGCGTTGTGCCCCTTTCCTACGCCGCCCCCGCGTTGCATCTCTTCCCCCTTCCCCTCTATCTGTAACCACGAAACCACCGCCCTCACCACAAACCCACCCCCAAAACCCACCCACTACCCTTAAAAAACCAGCCCCTAACGACTAAAACAACCCCCCTTACAACAAAAACCACCCCCAACACCCACGAAACGCACCCACTACCCTCGGAATACCACCCTCCTATCGACTAAAACCACCCCCCTAATGAC
>CAAKMY010059667.1:44923-59071 GCA_901111285.1 Corrigiola litoralis
CCGAAAACCACCCCCAACACCCACGAAACCCACCCACTACCCTTGAAAAACCACTCCCTAACAATGAAAACTACCCCCCTAACCATAAAAACCACCTTTCTAACCCCCGAAAATCACCCCCATAGTCAGGAAAACCAACCCCAAAACCCACAAAAGCCACCCCCTAACCACGAAAACTACCCTCCTACCCAGGTAAACTACCCATAGCAACGGTGGGGGAGGGGGGAAGGGAAATGGAAGCGGCGGTGCGAAGGGAGAGAAAGAAACCATTGGGGAGGGGAGGAGAAGTCCGCGGTGTGGGTATGTCGAGGAGAAGAATGTTTCGGTGGTTGGGGACGTGGAATGGTAATAGCGACGGGGGGAGGGAGGATAGGGGAGACATGCGGCTATGGGGGAAGGGGCATGATTGTAGCGGTTGTGGGGGAAGGGGTAGGGTGGCAGCGATGAGGAAGGGGGAGGGGAGAGAGGGGAGGGGAAGGAGAGAGAAATGAAGTGGGTGGGGGAAGGGTTTCTGACTTTCTGCATTCGTTGACAGTAACTGTAACAAATATTTAGTTTTTCTTTTTTGAAAATGTTGACATGGCTTTTATTTTTGATGGGCTTATAGGGTGAATTGGGCTCTGAAGATTAGAATAGTCATGTCTAATTTTATGCTAAAACTTGACGGTTTAACAAGATAATTTGTGTATTATTTGAGCGAGTGATTATCAAATTGGTAAACCATTGGTGGGTCTATCAGTTTCCTTGATTGAGTCATCATAATTATTAATTTATTATTGATTGAGTTGATTCTTTCACATCCTATCAAATCAACAAGTCTAGTGGTTTTGATTTCGATTGTTAGGACCTCACTTATCTATCTATATCTATATCTATATCTATATCTATCTATATCTATATAAGTATTATTAAAAGGCGTACGTCGCATTCCACGTCAGCAACCACATTATCAAACACCTAATAAATCACATAACTAATGTGTGTTATCGAGTCATTAATCATTAATATATGACTTCTAAAATTCTCCAAACAAGGATATCGATCAATAACCGAATAATTAAATTCAGGTCTTATTCCACCTTCATTACATGAATGTAACTCCAAATACACCTACAAAATTAATATGCCAAATCAATAGCCTTTGGCTAATTATTGTAATAGTCATTTCGCGACATTTTCCCAACAATTAGGTCATAGGACATACTATATTGCTATCATACTCCTTTACCTTTATATAAAAGATAAGGTATAATTCATTGTTAACAATTATCAATAATATCATTCTTATTGGCATTCCCTTCATGCTTACCTACCGCAAATAAGAAAATCTACCACTAATAATGCTCAAAACGTTATGCATTACTCAATGAGGAACAAATAGAAGGAGATCAAAATTAATTTACTTGCTACGCTCATGCCTCATAATGACCATATAAAAAGTGTTGTTCAACACAAAAAAAGAGAACACATCAATTTGGTGATTTATATCTATATCTACAACGACCATTCAACCTCTACCAAAAAAAAGTCTAATAAAAAAATTTACAAAACATGGGCAACATCGGGGCCAAAAACTACCGATTGGTATTATATTTATTATTGCTGTCATCAAGTACCCTTGTACGACCACAAAAAAAAGCTCGGCAAAACATAAATAAAAAAATTGAGTGGGTGTACATGATATACCACTGGTATTGTAAAATAATAAGAATAAATAAGAGGAGAATATTCACCTCACAAATTGTTTCATGCATTATGATTTTTCAATCTTTATGTCTTATTTTCACGAAATTTGTGAGCTACTATAAACCATACAATTCTTATTTGTTTTCAATGAGTTGACAATAGTTGTGTCAAAATATTATTTGATTTATTATAATCAAAAACAATTATGTGCATCGCACGGGCCAAAAACTAGTTCTTGTATCATACTCCTAAATATCGTAACACAAGATAAGGAATGGGAATGACTTTCAACACAAACTGGACATTTGTAAGTAGGTGGAGGTGGCCATGGGCTAATTTGAGCCGGGCTTGTGCATATCCAAACCATGCATGTACCTCTCTTAGTTCAATCAAGACTTGGACTGATTGCAAACCAGGCCGAGTCGGGACATAAAAACCATAACCAATAGAGGTCAGGCCTGGTCACTAACCGCTTTTTAAGGGGTCGGACCTCATTGGCTCAACCAAGGCCTGGACTGGTCCAGAGTTTAGCCGAGTCGGCCCGATCCCACATCATCTCAGTGCACAAGGTGAACAGAGTTCTTTTTGCTAAGAATGAAGATTTTTTCTTCTATCTTCGTGTTGGATGAGATTGCTACCCTAAAAGTCGTTTTGGAATATTTCAGAACCCGGAAATGGATACTAGCTTTTTCTGGATCAGCTAATATTGGAAGATACCGTCTACTTTTATTATAAAAGTAGACCAAGCTATCCTGACTCAATAAAGACATATAGATCTACAATTAATTTGGGCTTGTAGGGAGTTTAAGAAAAGTTTACCTAATAAAGAGTTTGTGTACATTTAGAATAAAAGAAGATGGTCTTTTCTAATAATATGTGTATTTAGATTGGGCTAGTTTAGCATTTGATCTTGCAGAGCGTAACCTTGAGACCTATGCACACTTAGACAGAAGAATCTTCTAATTCTCACCACATAGTGTTATTAGGGGACTCGGTACGTGAGTCTACATGTCTCATGTAAGAAGGGGTGATGATCAATCGATCGCGCATCACCTTGTTAAATTAAAACCTTTCGGCAAGGATAAACAAGGAAGAATCATTTCTACATATATCTGACAGAATTTTAAGTACTCCGTACATTTTGTTAGCAACATGGACTACTTAGAATGGTAAGTAGTTGCTTCATTTGCAATATAGAACATTAGTTTGTAGTAGTACATACACAGAATGAATGCAGCAGAATTTAAGCTGAGCCACCTACTTCTAGAAGAGGAAAATTTTTGGGAGAAAAGGTAAAAGGAAGTGGAAAGCAAACAGAAAAATGGATACTTGCAATTTGGTGAATCATTATATATCTGTGTTTTGCCTTTCTCCTTGAGCCGTGCATAAAATCTACACTGGTCTTAAACCGTGCTTCATTGCAGCCTTCCAGACAATGTCAATCCTATCAACATCAATAGCACCAACCTCGTGATGTGTCCAGCCTTCTAGTGAATGAACCACTCCACCAGCATGGCAAGCATGAACTACTCCTCTATCCATAGTGTACTGCATTTATGTCAGCATCCCAAATTATGAGAAAATCAAAAATTTTTTTATTGATTCAAACTACATATTGGTAAAGCTTACTCCGTAGTTAGTTGGGAAAATATAAACACAGTTTCTATCGATGACTCGATGAGGCGTCGCTTTAGTCTTTAATATGTAGTAATTTGGACCTTAATGCCACAACTTGGTTTTCAGTTCTTTGTCACAACTTGGTAATAGACTTTTACCAAGTTGTGGCCTTAAGGTCCAAAATTACTACAGATTAAAGACTAAAGCAATGCCTCAAGTTGTGACAAAAAACTGAAAACCAAGTTGTGACAAAGAACTGAAAACCAAGTTGAGACACCCGCGCGATATTGCTTTAGTCTCATAATATATATTCACGGTCCTATATATTAGGTGATTTCAGAACTGAAAACCAAATTGTGGCCTTAAGGTCCAAATTTCTAGACATGGATCGTGAGGTATCGGTTTTCTCTTTTCTTTTTTTATCACTACTGAAAAAAAAAAGAGAGAAACAACCATAGTAAAACATATCACCTTTGACTTCAAGTTATTGTCATCACCGAAATCACCTAATATAAAGGACCGGATACAAGAATTTAAAACAGGGGTAGCCTATGCTGAAGGTAACCTAGATTTTCTATCTTTTTCTACTATTTTCTAATCTCTTAAATTTGAGGGTAACTTAACTTATGCTACCCCTTGCTACTCTTATGATCCGCCCCTGCAAATATACACGTTGAACTCAAGTTGCTATTAATAAGAGTCGATCCAACCTTCTAACTGAAGTAAAAAAGCTCTAAGAACTAAATCTTATTCTAGAGCTATCTGTTTCCATTATTAAAATATGATGCATCTTAGCTATAAATCTGATTTACTATGTGGTAGGATACGATTTTGCTTAAGGCTTATCTATATATAGCACAAACCTTATTAACTACGAACACCTGAATCTTAATGGAAAATGATTTTTACACTCCTCTTGTTGACTTTTACACTTCCCATGTGAGAGGAATAAAAAATTGCACAAAAATATGTGCCCTCACATAGAAGAGATTAGTGAGTTTAAAAATAACTCATAGGAGTGTAAAAATCAGCTCCTAATCTTAATTCGAGATAATATTAATGTCAAAAGAAAGTGAATGTTTCGACTAAAATAATTTTGGCTTAGTAATGTGCGTAGCGTTTAGCTTACCTCACAACTGCCAAGGCCTTTGACGTCGTCGGGCAGTCTCATGGCAGCTAGATCACCATATGTACAGTCTCTCCTAAAATGCAGGATAGGTGGAACCACAAACTGGTGGAAATGGGTCCCCGAGGGTGCCCAACTTTGCTCCCTTGGTGTTATCCACTTCCCCACGATCCATGTCTAGAAACAGTGCACATTTACAAGTTACAACTTAAAAGGTACCGTAACCATATACTAGTAGCTAGTACATGTAATTCAAAGATACAGGAGCATTTTTGTTCATGCATGATGCGTTCGGCCTACCAAATGGAGCGAGAAGAATATTTATTGCACCAGCTTAGGGACAAATCAAGTCAATTAGGGCTGTGATAAATTGAAACATAAATCGAGCATATTTGTTCCATAAATACATTTAGATCGCACATGTGGCCATGATGTGGGAGTTGTCTCATCACCCATAATTATTATATCTGATATATTACAGCTATTACTCTTTGAGGCCATCTTATATAAAAATGTGATGTTAGGAGGACTTAAATGCTTTTTTATCTGAGCAGTTTTAGCTTCCAACTAGTATAATTGAAACATTTCATACAAGTTGGTAGACCAGAAACCCACATGGTACAAGGACTAATTAATTGATTGAGAGCCATGTTTACGAGTAAAACTTTACGAGCCATTCGAGTGTCCTGCAAGGATTAATGGATTATAATTAAATGATTAAACCAACTTGATGCGCCATTTAACTAACCTTACAGTTCTTGGCCGCTTGGTACTTAGTCACTTGTACGAAGTATTTCTGGCAATCAACTGGAGCCTCTTTCTGGATTTTCTGAAACCTCTCTGTCGACAAAGTCAACATCTAGAAAATAACGAGTGAAATATTTATTATGGTTGGCATCACTGACGGAACTTGAATGAGTTGAATGATTTACTTGGACCGGACAATCTAATAATGGTCAAATCTAAAGTAAATCACAAAACACAATTGAAGTGCTTGAATATGTAAGACTCTTTTTTTTTTTTTCTTTTTTGGTAGAAAATATGTAAGATTTTAGATGCATTGAAGAAGCAGTACTTACCAAGACTCGTACGTGTCTACGACTAAGATATAGGGCAATCGCTCTACCGAGCTTAGACGTTGCTCCGGTTAAAAAGACCTCTGTGACATCTTTAGGGATTTCGTGAAGAATGACTGCAGCGGTCAATGTATTTCCATGAACAACTCGCACTCTTAGATTTGGATGTTTATTCACAAAGAGTGTTCCACCACCATTTAGCGCCTCATTCTACAAAAAAAAAACGTACAATTAAGAACATATCATTTCAAGATCAAAACAGCACATTTTAAACATAGTTATAAAAAAGTTGACGAAATTATGCATAGAGTATGGTTGCAGACCTTGTTCAGGGCTGCCAGACTAAGAACCTTTACGCCCATCCTATCTGCCTTAAGGATAGCTTGTTCTATTTGCTTGTTGATTCCTTTTGTTGCAAATGGCAAGAAATACTGTTCAAAAAAGTGAAATTTCGCTTTATCAGAAACTTTAACAACTTATTGACAATGATTGCTTGTGATCATCCTCGATGGCGTGGTATATACCTGGAAACCAAATCTGGGAACAACCCAAGTATGATGCAACTTGCCATGGAGGTTGTAGAAGGAGACTATGAAGGGCTTGGCCCAAGCCCACATCGCCAACATCACCATAAACGTTGCTGGCCAGACAGGCAAGAGGAACCACTGGGTGGAGTATGGCAATGATGCAAATGCCCGAAACAACCATGGCACATGCATTGCCGATGTTATATCCACAATATGTGCTAAGAACACGAAGTCTGGCACTTCGACATTTTTCTCTGCATTTTGAAGTTTCACACGAATTAGTGTTTAATAACCGAGTATGACTAGTTGACTACAGTACATTCAGTATCAAGCACTAATCATCCGTGCATTCTAACTAACTAATCACTTGTATTAAAACTCTATGAAGAAAGTATTTATAAGATTGTCTAACTTCAGCTAAATTAGATCATTATAAAGTGGTTAATTACTTTTTGACTGTACGATGACAAACTTTAATGAAAAATATCAATAGACAGTAGCTTTAGATAACTAGTGTTAAAATTTGTATGCCCCAATCCCTACATGGAAGATTTATTTGTCATAAGTTCATGAGTTTTCTTATTGTGAATACGAATAACTTACTAAATAGAAAAGTTGAATATTATTTATTCAACAGTGAGTATCTAGTTGAAACTTGAAAGTTCAGCTTAATTAAGTTTGCATAAAATCTACGATTATGACCACAATGGCTTGAAGGAATTACAACATTAAATTAGATACATCAACTCACTACCGCATGCATATAATGATCAATTGATCATGATACTGCTGGTGTACAAGTTTTCCCCGACAGACTCAAATGATATGCCGTTTTTTTGGCACAACGCGATGGAAAAATTACTCCCTCAAATAACATTAACCGATTTGGTGTAAGTATTTCAGAGGAAACCCCACAAGTATATGTCGACGTATTTGGAACATAAAAGTGTATAATATTTCTAATTATGTAAATTATAAATATTACATATAAAAAGAAAATATTTTTGGTAATCATAACAAAACTCCGTATTAAACAGTTTTTTGTTGTCTTATATCTGGATGCATAGGATATAGAAGTAAAGGTAACTATCAGGAAGTTTAGAGATATACTGTAATTCTGTGAAGAAAGGGACACCATTAAATGTTCCTGACCTGAATTTAGACTTATCTGCTTCTGGAGATCCCAAGAGTTTTTATTGAGGGTATTGCCCAATAGATCGTAAAGGGGCATAAATAGACAGAAATTAGAGTTTTTCTCCGAGTGATGTATGCTGTGGTATCTGCACAACACAAAAAGAATGAACAAAACATTTATGTCGTGCTACACAAAACATTATGTAGTGATCAAGACTGTTAACAAACATCCATGACAATTTTGTGTTTGTTACGAAGTCGAGGAAATTTTATTTGATCGCTCCTGAGTCCTGACAATAAATACTAAGTTTTTATCTAACAGAAAAGCTTTTTATTTCGTAATTCAATGACTAGATACCGTAAATAACTAAATTTGTTCTACCAAAGAAATATAATTAACTGAAGTTACAGCGGAACCTTTTTAGTACTTCTAAAAATATCTAAAAGCTAGAAAGATATCAGAGGGGCTAAGTAGTTAAGGAAGCAACATGCAAATCACTTCTAAAAATATATGGTGAATTGACACAGGTAAACTTCTGCAGAGCATTCACACAGAAGTATAGCTAAAGTGTTTCCATACATAGGAAAAGTTTAAGTTCTAATAAATATCTTCTTATCAACTATTCTGGGGTTCATTAATTACTTCTACTAAAATGCATTTGGCCGCGACACAACCTAGCATTAGGTAAGTCGTTAAGATCCTCCAAACTAAACATATTCGGCATAGTTTCTAAGATTTCTTGTACTGGAGTACTAAACTGGCAAAAAATTACGATATTTATAAATTACATGAACCCAAGGGAAGTTAAATCTCATCATGGGACTTCTCTTTCTGTGATGTGTTGTATTTTTACAATTTTACTCATAAATAGTTGGTCTAATCTCGTATGTAGTTATCATTATTGGTCGGTACTAAAAGGGTCAGATGAATCCGATTATTGTTGTTGTTAATCAAATGAAGTTGATTTTTTAGCAAAAGAAAGAAACTAGTATACCATTTTCACCTGACCGCTTTGAATTAATATCTGTCCAACTCTCTCCTGCAGTAGTTACTAATTAAGCACATGAAGTCATGATAAGGTGTTTCATAATCATTATTAAGAGCACTAATAAAATTCAAGTATAATACTTGGATTAAAGGACTTGTTAGAGTCATACTACTGACCAACGAAATTGAAGGATCTAAGTACCCAAAATAGCTATATCATTTAGTGAGACTATACCTAAACTTCTGGTCAGAATTGCTGTTTATTGATATATACAGTTTGTTAAAACGATTACTATAAATTAAATACATAAGAAAGAGAGAAACTTACGTTGGAGTATATAAAAGGTATCTAAGGAATGGAAAAGCTTCGAAAATTTGATGTGGGATGATCTCAACGTTACAGTGACCCATACATCTTAGGAAATCAAACGCCAGTATGTAGACATAAATCAAACTTATAGAGCTATGTCCAAACAGAGCGGCTCCCAACAATGGAATTGCCATGATGGGCACCAATAGTATATGCTCCAAGAATGTTGCATTCCCAGCTGCAAAGTAGCACAAATGTTAAAGCCTATGTATAAAGTTAACATAATAAACGCCACTTGTTAACAATTTTTGGGCCTAAGTCTCTGATACAAGATTTATGAGTACGACTAAAATTGCCGATACTATGTACACTGTTGGGTACTTATCACTATCATCAATTTCAACGAATAAAACGTACTCATAATCTCATATATCACGTACTAGTACACTGTTTTTAGGTCATTATATCTTGTACACTTGTCGAAATGATGGCAAACTTCCCATTCCTTAAACGAAACTTTAATTTCGACAAGTCCCCACTTTACTACTATGCATGCCAACCCTTACGGCTTGGGAAGTGTAAACTGATCAAAAAAGAGATCGAAAGCATTAACTGCAAGGTTACCTGTAAAGGGTTGAACTACTGGCGAAGAATGGTGCACTGAATGGTAAGACTTGAAGAGGTTTGGTTGGTTATGGAAATGTCTGTGCATCCAATAATACAATGGTTCTGAAGCTACCATGTGGAGGACCAGGGCTGCAATTAATCCTTTCGTGTCCCATATCATTGTCCAATTGGTTAAGGATGGGAACATGTAGCACGCTAAGGCACCAACTATAGCTTGCAGGATAATGAAGTTATCCCTATGATCAAAGAAATTAAATAACATAAGAACAAATATAATATTTATCTATTACGATATACTCGTATGAAATTGAACCGTCCATCTGTTAGACTTTCATCCATCAGGTTTAAACTAGTTCGGTTAAGGTGGTTAGTTGCAAACAAAAAACAACAAAGAAAGGTGGTTAGCACACAACTTTGAAACAACTAAGAAAATGATTAGTTAGTAATTCATGCGAGACTTATTGTCAAGCTTAAAACAGTAAGAAGATAAAAATAAACTACTTAAAAAGACTGTAGTTCTAGAGTATATGTAACTATTAGTTAGTTGAACGGATGATCTTGTTTACTGTCTTTTAGCTTGTTTTGTTGAGGTGGTTGTCTCATAAGTATAGAGTGACATGGAAATGCAACAGTGACGACCAACTGACAATCATCATAGATATAGCAATGGAGCAATTTAATATGGTAGAAAAGAATGATCGATATACTTACCAATCCCATTCGTGATCAATCTGCTGAAAGTTGACACCTTGGCGGTTTATCCGGCGTTTTTGAGTCAGGAAATGCATGTTGCAGTATGTATGCCACAATTGATGGAAGAGGTATCGGATGGTACATAACAAGAGAAGATGGAAGCACCGGGTATTTGTTATGCTCTCTCCCTTCCACCATAGGAGTGCTAGATGTGCCACAAAAGGTCCATACAACAAGTACTAGGAGAAGAAAAAATGAGTCAAGAAGTAAGAATTTTTTTCAGTATGCGTAGGACCATGAATCCAAAAAAGTTGGAAAAACTAAAGAGACAAGAAAGAAAGAGATTGTGAACCTTATGAGCTCCCAAATTCTGCCATGGCCAAGTAGTGAAAGGTGCAACCATGATTTCTTTTTGTTCTTTTTTTGTGTATTTTATCTCGTTACAAAGAGTCTATCAATCACACTTTATAGCACAACCCAAAAGAATTATATATATAGAACAGCCCAAAAGAATAATCTATGTATATATACACCAAATTCTTTCTCTTTTTGTGAGTTTGATACAACAAAAAAGGTGGGAAACAAAAAGAAACAGGAAAACTTCTCCAAAAGAAATAATATGGACAAGTAGTACGTAGTTGGAGAGGAGTTTTGAGTAATGGTTAGAGAGAAAGGAGTTGAAGAGATCTCTTCCTTTGGATTTCCCCTTCTCTAGGAGGAATAATGTGCTTGAAAAACAAGGCTAAGCAATGTCCTTCCTAGATATGAAGGAACACAACTATGAGAACAGTTTATATAAAGGGCTCCAAGAAAGCTCAAAATTAAATGCAATAGTAGTGCATTAAGATTACAGTTAGAGGAAATATGTCTCAATCAGTAAGGGTATTTTTGGTTGGAAGTGGGGTATGTATGTGTATTTTTCTACATTTAATTTAGGTCGACTGACAAAAAATTGAGATCATCTCTAGTCAATATTTCTCATAAGCACAATTCAAACATATTGTTCAGAAAGCTGTGTTTTAAGGAAGGAATGGGCTAGGGGGGAAAGGGGATGCCGCTTCATTTATTGCTCCTACCAAAGGTAAGATGGACGAAAGAGATGAAAGATAAATAATAGACCTATGCTGAATTTCCAAAAAAAAAAAAGGAAAGAAAGAGATGAAAGATAAGGTTAAGCTAAGGTACCTATGATACTTCAAAAAAAAAAAAAAAAAAAAGAAGCTAAGGTACCTATGAATGAAGTTATATTTTGGAGACTGGGGGTTTGATATTTTTATGTATGAAAGGTTACAATTTCGTGCACACGGGTTTGACAGGAGTCAATAGACCTCATTGTTGGTGATGCTATATTATCGTTCAGTTAGAAAGGTGGCGTCACTACTAGTAAGTATTTATGGGAGCGATGGACTCGTTATATTTGGTAGAAAAAATAGCAGGGTTTGGAACAACAATGAAAAAGTTATTAATTGGGTATCATCTTTTATATAAGGTATGTTTAACATGTCATTTTATCTAAGTTATAAGTGGAAAATAACTTATTTAACTGAAAAAACTTAGTTGACTAGTACTATAAGTGTTTGGAAACCAAAATACGTAAGTAACTTATAAGTTTTTTTTTTTTTATTTTACCTTATAAAAAATAAGTTTTTAAAACTAGCATATCCATTAAACCCCTAACGTTATCTTCACAATTATATGCATGTTTGTTGTATCAGTTTGTCAAGCAATTACTTATTAAACAAATTTCATCAAACACCTCCATCAGAATTAGGTGCCTTGTCAGGTGTCAAAATTCAGGTACCTAATAATCAAATGACACCAAATTTTAGTCATTTTAATTATTAATACTTTTCAGCTACCTACCTTATTAGTTTTTAATTACCTTAATTATTACTCAATTTTGCAAACTAACCCTTGATAGTCAAGCCCTTATTAACAAGAGAAATATATCAACCACAATCAGAATGAAATAAACAAACAAAACCAAAAAAACTAGCTTGGAAAAAATATATATTGACCATAATAAGAAACAAACAAAGAAAACTAGGCTATGTTTGGCAAAACAGACTTATAAGGTAACTGAAAACTGATAAAGTAACTTAAAATTAATAAGGTAGTTGAAATTTAAGACCTTATAAGGTAGCTGATTTTTGTGGAAGTGTTTGGTGTAATTTGTTAAACAAGTAGCTGATATTTGACAAAATGACATACAAGGACAGGCTTATATTTGAAAATAGTATTAGGGATTTAATAAGTAAGCTTGTTATTTGTTAAAAAGTTTTCGGGTAAAATTTGGAATAGATTTATGACCGATACCTTATTTCCTATAAGCTACTTGTGCTACCTTATTTTTGATAAACTGAAATAGTATAATAAGCTACTTGGCAGTTGCCAAATACTTCTGGTTTTGGTAAAAAAAATCTTCATCAGTCAAATAAGTCAAAATTACCTTATAAGCTACTTGAAATGGCGTGCCAAACATAGTCCTAATATGAAAATGTTATACATTACTAGTCACACTCCTTTCTCTACGCCTATCAACTTATTTAAGAAAATCGTCTACTGTTTATATAAATATAGTTTTAGCTAAAATATAATTGAACTGGTCATTATGATCAATATTATGAAACATGATCACTTTAAATCAAAAAGTAAAAATCTTGCAATCAAGTCATTTGGATATGGATTCTAGTCTGGTCACTTCGATAAGGTACATTGCTTTTTGATTGGCTCAGGTCTATTCGGGTCGGGTCATCTCAAGTCGGATCAATATTATAGTTATTTAACTTTTTCTGATTTAAGACTTCAAGTAATTAATTTTTTTTCTTATTACTTATTGCTTTATGATGTCATTATGAGTTTTATATTCATCAAAATCGGTCAATATTTGAACAAGTTTTGGGCGAATCAAATTGACTCATAAATAGTTACTCAGGGGTTTGTGTGGCTCGTCTCAGTTCTCTAATCATCCAACATGTTCAAGAATTTGGTTGAGTCATTTGGTTTTTGCAGATGATCTACTGATCTTTGCTAGAGTAGATGTTCCATCAGTTCAGACTATCTCTTGCACTCTTTCTAAGTTTGCTACAAGTTCTGGTCTCCATGCATGCTAATAACATAAAAACTTGTATTTACTTTGGGAGTGTGCATTCATATATTAAGATTGTTATTCTTGATGAAACTGGTTATTCTAAAGGGTTTTTTCCCTTTATAAATTTTGAGATTGCCATTGCATTCTTCAAGAATTACTTCTAAAATGTACAAGGCTTTGATGGATAGAATTAAATCCAAGTTATGCCACTGGACAAGTTCATTGTTTAATGCAGGCAAGGTGCAATTGATTAATTCTATGGTGTTTGGCTTGGAGAACTTTTGGTGCTTTGGTTTGTTGTTGCCTCTCAATGTGGTTAAAAAGATTCACATATTATGTAAAGACTTTCTTTGGGGTAATTCTGACACTTATCACAGATTTGCTTTTAATAGTTGGAAATCTATTTGTACTCCTTAATCTGAGGGTGGACTAGGTATTAAGGAGGTGTTGATCGAGTTGGAACAAGGCACTGATATTGAAGTGGATTTAGGTTTGTTCTGATGATGTTGGTATTTGGTGCACTTGGTTGTATCATTAACTTTGAATTTCATCAATCTAGTTGGTATACTAGGATCAAATGAGGATATTCTGAGAGCTGGAGGAGTATTTTAGTAATTAGGACAGGATTTGTTAATGTTGTAGGGAGTGTTTCTAATGCCATTCAGTTGCTCAACTCTTGGTCTGTTGCTAGGAAGTTTCTTAGCTAAGGCATATCAATTTTCAGAACTATTCAGAGTGGTTCTATTTGTTTGAGAGCCCACCACTGCTCAAGCCTAATAAAACCCAACCACCCAAACCTCCACGTCCCCACCCCTACCCCTTCCTGCAAATGTCGCCACCGCCATACCCGAAAACCTTATAACTTCCATTGTCATGGAATAGGTCGCAGATAGTTAGAAAAGGGTGGGGATTGCCGGAAAAGTATATGAGTTGGCTCAAAAGGGGCGGAGGCGGCCGAAACACTATCATGGTTGAATGGTATGGCATCGGGGGTGGTTGGAAAAGTACGTGTCACGGGTGGCTAGGATAGGTCGCGAGTGACCAAGGGGGGTTGAGGGTGGCTGGGGGAGGGTTGGGATGGGTTCTTAGTTACGATGGGATGAGGTCAAAGGTGGTGGTTGCTTTGGAATGAGAGGATTCCGTGGGTTGGGTAGTTTTTGCATGTTTGGGGAGGTTGGGTTTGGGGGGCGTTGGTGGGAGTCTGGGCATGTGGTGCTGCTCTGGTGGCAAATAGAAGATAGGGTGGCAATAAGGGGTATGTGCTTGTGGTGGT
>CAAKMY010059686.1:363-10973 GCA_901111285.1 Corrigiola litoralis
TATAGACACAAAAAAAGTGTCTATAGTATAGACATGCAATAGCCTCCAAAAAATAATTATGACATTGGTGAAGTTTCTCCCATTTGCATGGCCCAACAAAGATTGAAAGTGATTTCTTCAATACGCTCTCATCTTGGTTCACAGGCTTACTATAGCTTCACCATGATGCATCAAGCACATATTCACCAATATAGAAAGACATATTCACTAATACTATAGAATTACATATTTACCAAAAGCAATTTTATTTAACATAGTCATTAATCATAACGCATTTAATATAGAATACAATTTTACCTACCATAATGTCATATTCACCAACTATATAGTATATATTCAACAGGCAATATAATTGAAAAATATTCACTTAGTACAAAAGTTCATAAATTATACTATGTATGTTCATCCCGGTTCATGTACCATCATTCTAAGGGTGTAGGATATATTTTGTGCATTTATGACACCAACCACCTAATAAGCCATTTCAAATAGGCTATCTACTTACCAAGACAGGATCAACCAAAACGTTATAATTTTCCGCAAGGCCTTCAGCTTTGTGGTATGTGAGAAGCTCAATTTATCAAACTCTAGTACAGTTGAGCGCTTCAAATAATTCGTTCAATACAACAATAGCTATCATTTCCAAAGGGGCCAGCTGGATCCCCCGAAATTTCGAATGGCTTCTCCAAAAACAATTAATGGTTAAGATAGGTTCTAAAGGAGCCACATTAACATTTTCCACCAAAAAGGCACTTTAGGACACCTTCAAATTATTTTTAGGAACAATCTTAAGTCCCAATTCATAGGAGTAATTCTCTACTTTTCTATCACCTAAATAATAAGAAAGGGGTCTCTCACCACTTTTCTAGCTTATTAGCAACACTCAACTAATGACTCTAAACAATTCCTTTAAGGCTAAGAGCAAGATCCTACAAGGAGCTTGTGTTATAATCCCTTAGTAGAACCACAAGCTAGTAGAACAAAAACCCTGCTAAAGAGGGGAAGTATAAATATCCATATTGATCCCTGTGACATAATAAAACTCGCGTAGTATATTGTCCATATCCCTCTCCGTTTCAAAGATATATGGAAAGGCAACCGAATTCCCAACTAGTCCTAGTCTATGATTCTCGTACTGCGGCACACGCCGGTATAATAATATGGATCCCAAACATTAAATAGACAAATTTAAAATGGAGTCTATGATTCTCGTACACCGGCACAAATAACGGAATGTAAATATGGAGTCCAAAAAGTAATCAACTATATACTTCAGAATTTTTTTTATTTTTTTGATAAAAAGTAAATGTGGTGTTACATAAACAATGACGGTGATGGAATCCTCCTAACGAAAGTAGTCGATACAAACAGCCAATTCCAATGGAAACAAGCAATTAAAAACCACCTTGAAGGCAACGGGCCAACGGCGGCATTAGCCCAAAGAAGCAAGAAAGACAACTCTCCCACATAAAATTTGAAGGATGGGCTAACTCCGAAAGTATATGGGGAGTGTCACTTGACCCAAGTACACCAAAACACAGCTAGTGTAGGAGTCTCACAGAAGATCCCCCTGTTAACTAATTCCCTTACAAAACCCAAATGCAAGAACTTCAGCGAAGAACCAGGACAATCCTGGTGCAGCCTAAGCAAAATGGAAAACGCAAGTGACAATGGAGAAAAATATGTGAACAGCATTCACAGCCTCTCCAATACATCACATACATATAACACAACAGGTCTACGACGATGCAGAACATCATTAGCGGAATGCCGTTGATCCTTCCTGTCACCATAGTCCAAGTAATAGCCCTGACCTTAAGGAGGAGGTGTACATTTTCAGATACATTTGACATTGAGCTAAAAGAAAAACAAGTCGAAACAGATAGCCTCCATAAAAAGAATCCAAAGGATCAGGCTTGTAGACATGAGTACACTCCATGTGATTTAAAGAAACCTTATCCAGAATATGAGTCAGTCTATAGAGCTCCTCCAACTCCCAATTATAAAGAGGCCTTCCTAATACTTCAGAATATTATTAGCTTTCTCTATAAAAATATCCTCTGGTTTGTTTATTTTGATTTTCAAGGAGTGCAAGTTGCTTAACTTTATTTTGAGTTTTTTAACAAACTATTACTAAAGATAAGGATGGGAAGAAGGAAAAGAAAGAAAAACGTTTTAAAGCATGTATGTTACTTACCTTGAATTCAAGAACTTTCACAAGGAAACTAGTACTTAAGATAAGAAAGAAAAATATAAAAGTCCAGTTCTAAAACATAAAAAATCATTTAATGGCTGTCCTCATGCTCGTTAGTCGCCACTACTAATAGAATCTAGATGATTTCCACTCTTCCTTAAAATGCACTTAAAGTGACGAGGATCTGTCGTCTATCAGTGTTTGCCTGAAAATTGTTACACAGGTGCATTGATCTTCTAATGGAATTGTTACACCGGACCCCCCTTAATCAAATTAGCCGGGAGCCTCTTCGTAGGCATTCGGGTATACTTTTTCTCGCTAAGCTGCCCCTTTGCCCTTATGTCGGAAGGCTTAAAGCTAAAATTTGCTTATAGCTACAAATAAAATAATGTGGCTAAAGAAATAAGTATAAACTGAATATATAGCCCGAAAGAAGTAAAGTAGTGGAATTTACCGGATATCAAAAAATGGTTTCTTTAGGTGCTTCTCCAACAGTTTTCTTGCATGCTCACGAACCTAAATCAAAAACAAGGAAAAAGTTAAAAATGTGTAGGTATAGAAAAGGCTTAACCAAACATAGTATGCAATTTGACAATGAGCATCAAATGACCTATTAGAAAACGTATCCACATTACAAACTCCCCCCCCCCCCCCCCCCACACACACACACACATAATAAAGAATATCATTATTAGGAAACAGACTTTATCATGTGAAGTAGAGAGGGGATCTGGCCCTCAAACTCATAGCAACAAATATCCTACCAATAATATGCATAATAAGGACCTGAACTTTTTTCTATAGCTAAGGTCCGGAACTTTGAAAGCCCCTTGCAAAGGACTATTCACTATTTTTATTTTAGCTTCTATAACTTTGTAATTTTCAAACTAAAAAAAAGGGAACATACCTCAAACACATAATATAAAAAAGACGGTCTTATTTTAAATTGAAAAAGAGACATTCTCACAAGTTGAGATAAAGAGGTCAAGTTTTATCAACATTAAAAAACATTTCCCCTTTCTAGTTAACTCTTCCTTCTCCTCCCTAACTAGATTAATAGAAGAACAGCGCCGCGCTCAAGTACCCGTTAACGTACGTGAAAAGTCAAAAAGTAGTCACCCTTTTATCCATATTGTGACCCTTTAAGACTGTCAGTACCCTTTCAGCTTAAAATCTGCGGTTAGTCTCGTTCTAGCAATAAGAATACCAATCTTGCACGAGAGTAGCTATAACTCAAATCTGATATTTTGATTCTCCACCCAGTACAACCATATTATGATACAAATGCACCAGATAACACCCTAAAGTCGATGCCTACCACCACCTATCTCCCTAACTTTGCCAATGACCGTATCTCCTGAGTCCTGGCACCACGACTCTAACTCATCCTTCGCCTTAAAACCACATACATTGCCGGCATGAAGCCCAGCATCACCGCCACCACCCTTTCTCCATCAAGCACACTCCTCATGCCTCATCCATAACTCCCACTTAATTTTATCTCAACAAACCACATGAAAGTGGTTTACATTTTCTATTCTAATCCTCTTTTTTTTTTGTACAATATTCTAATCCAATTTTAAGAAACATAAAAGCCCAGAAAAAGATACACAATCCAGAGGATGAAATTTGAGCAACTGGGTTAATTTCACAAAATAGCTTTGTGCAAATTTTAGATTACTTGCTACTACATCCCCCCCCCCCTCCCCCTCCCTGCCGTTTTGGTCATGGCAACCACGGTCGCCTGGGTAGAAAATATTCTCTGTTCTATGACCATATCTAAGTCCGGAGATGAGTTCATTGAGTTGAGCCACTCTTCACAGGACAAATCAGAGAAGATCTTCATTCCCACGGTGACGGAAGGTGATAGTTGGACTATTTTCATGGAGGCATTTCAGACGGCGTAGAGAAACGTCATGTTTGGAGATTCATGGGAAAATCCCAGACGAGAAAATTACCGTCAACATCACCGGTGATCGGTCATACAAAGATGTGATGGCGCAAAGGTAAGATAACTGATAAGGGGGTAGATTTTAGGTGTAGGCAAAGCAATGGGAAGAATTAGGCGGCGACAGTTAGGGTTACAAGTGGGGCACCAGTGTTGCTGGATCTACTCATGACAGTGTTTCTGTAATTCTGTACATGAAAGTCAACTGTCTGATACTGGAGTGCAAGGGGACAGGTTGAAGGCTGCATTAAGGACTATGAAGATAACGCTCAAAAGACGTCAAAGGGAGATGAGATTTTTGCCATTCCCCTAGATCATCAACCGCAACAGCGGCAAGAGTCCCTCGTATTTGGGAGTAAGGAGGCTAATCAAAGAGTTCAGAATCTCATCGTGCAAGTAAAGATGAGTGTGGCCGATCCTGAGGTGCAACCTACACCAGTGTCCCAAGTTTTCTTAAAATTCAATAGGAAGTGATAAGGTTTCTAGTATTTTGGTCTTTGACGACTACTTTTCCTCAGCTTGTATTTCTTTTCTTCTTCTCTTAATAGAATTTTAACCAAAAAACCCAGAAAGAAGCAAATCTAAATTAAGTACGGAGTATTACATTGCTTGCAGTCAAATCCTTAGCCTACATCTAGAGCATTAGATCACAAAACTTCATACAATACACCTATCTCTGAATCAAAGTTGCATATTGAATACTGGACCATGTGTCTTTTTGCACAGAACATGTATTTTAAGAGATTCCAGAAAATAATTTCTGACAATGTACAAGCACACTTACCAGCAAATACGTTCTATGATTTTCCTAACTTCCCCCTACCCTCTTCTTTTCGAAAAGAGATGAAAACCCATACTCGGACAGTGGGAAACTGAAACCAACAATGAGCCTAGCTAACCGGCCTCAAAGGCTTACTAGCTACAACAAAGAAAAGAACGGAGAAGATTCACAAAAACTTTCGAACCCAAACTTTCAGATCCAAGGGATGACTTAAACACTCTGGAGCTTCATTTGCTATATATATATTAATTGCTTCACAATAGCAGGGTGTGCAGTGTTCTTGCAGGTAGTTTTCTCCTACAAAGATCCAAGAAATATTTACTGAACTTCTCTTGGATTGGATATGCACTTGCATACTTATATTCTCATGCACATCTGCTTCTAATGCTATTCATCAAAACAGAAAGGGACCGCGGAGCATCAGCCTATGATGTCTTGCATTGCATGCACACCAGAACCATTTTCAGACACACAGAATGAAATCAATGAATAGCTACAGACAACTCATGGTCACTGGGATTACCGTACATGTCTCGTTTACATCCTGTTCTACCCGGAATACAGCGATCCAACATGGGTACTTTTGGGAAAATGAAGAGTCAGAGTTATATAGGTTATGATCACTGTAGTTAGCACCACAAGTCTCTTTCACATACTCCTCTACACAGAATGCACTCAATTCAACAAAGAAACCATTAAATGGAATAAGAAACAAAGAATCAAGGTCCAAATTTTATCCTAACAATTGTGGTTCTGCAATGTTCATTGATCCTTGCATGAACTTCTCTAGACTAATTAATTTCAAAATGATAGTTTTACAAGGCATGTTTTCATACATAGCCATACCTTGTTCTCCATTGAGCAAAGTGCAAACTTCCAGCCAACACTTTCATTTAGATTGCATAACAAAGCATCAATCCATTCACTCTTTCCAGAATTAGGAACACCGGTCACTATGGTCAACTCACCAGGCACAACCTACCATAATCATAATCATCAAAAGATTTTAGTAAATAAGCTATGAATCCAAGAATTATAAAATATCACTAGCCAAAGCAGACTTACCACTGACGGTTTGTTTAGAAAAAGAAACAAAACAAGAGCATATTCTCAGTAAACATGAATTTAGATGTGCACTTGAAAGGAAAGAAAAAGATGAGGGAAAGATATTGTCAAGCCAGGCAGTTAAGCTCTTGAGGGCCTTGTATGGCCGGAGTCATACATTGCATCATGACCTTGATTTAGTAAATAAGATCGTGCATACTATTCATTGAGGACTTTTGTCTATAGGCCTTTCTTTCTAGGTGTCTTCTTAATGCCCGTACTTTGTCGGTCACAGCTCATACCAAAACCATTCTCTTACAGTGGTGACAAATTTTATTTTTTTCTTCTTTTTACAGGATAAGATCAAGTCCCATAGAAACCGCCAGAATCTAAAACACTATATTCCTAGATTAATTTGGAACTTCTTCCTCCAAATACATTCACCGCTTATGGGCATGTCGATGTTGACTGATGCAGTAGATCAGCAATAGAAGGGGTTTAATGGATATTAATGATGTTGTTAAAAGTCCTCAACATCTTAAAGGCGGCAAGATCTGTCCAGTGTAGGGTCACGGGACGAACCTCTACCATGGAGGCCCAACCTTGACACGTTGAAATAAGACTACCATAGTAAAGGGTAGCAGGACGAACCTCCGTCATGAATTTCCGTACAACAAAAAGGGTTTAGATTATCAGGTCTGGGGAAAATATTAGTTTAGTTGACATCAAGATTTTGTTCAAAAGGTGGGGACTTATTGCTTGAGCAGCCAAGACAAAGCAGATACTTTCGCAAAGAACTTTATAGCAACAAACAAAGTCTACTGCAAAGAAATCAGGAAGATAATATGGGTGACACAGCATCAATGACGCAACGGAAGATGGGATAAGAAAGATAAAATTTGTAGTTCGGATCACTTTGACTGGTGTCATTCAATGATAGGATACCCACTTAAAATTCCCATTCTTATATTTCTCTTTACAAAGACAATATTCTCTATTCATAACAAATTTGTTTTGACATTGTCCTATCAACTTGCTGACCAGCTGAAGTCACGCTCTGCAGTCTCATAGGCAATTGTCATTTCCTTTTGTGGATAAAACTATAAAGGACTCCTTACAGACAGAAGTTGATGTTCAGCCCTCCTTGTGTGTGTGTGTGTGTGTGTGGGGGGGGGGGGGGGGGGGTGACGCGCGACCACAAAAGGTATATATGGAAATGAAATCAAGGGAGCGATGCGCGACTACAAAAACTATCATGTCCTCCGATGATCCTGCATAACTTGTTCTGTAAATGTAGTAAAGACAAGTTTTGCTTTAGAGCACATAAGCCCCTGCATCAACAAAAGCTACCTCTATACCGGAAAAAAAAGGGCTAGTAAACACTGCCCTTTGTGGTTAGAAAAACGCTAGGAAAATAGATCGATTCATGGACAAAAAAGGACTGATGAAAAAAGAAAAATATATCCACAGATACGAACAACAAAAGCAAAAGATTAAATTTTAGCTCTACAAGCGCTCTGAGAGAGGAGCGAAAAAACAAAGGCAGGACGGAGCTATTTATTACGAGTTAATGATATTTAAAATTTGGATAGAATATACATGCATTCATAGATCTTCTTATGAACCAGTCATGGGGTAAATAAAAATTTAAAAATTTGCTTACATTGTAAAACTCATTCAAGCACCTCCACCCAGTTGAGACACCGAGATCATTATCATAGACCTTATGGAAATATGCATCAATTTCAGGAAAGTAGTCTTTGAAAGTAAACAATCCTTGAATGGGATACAACTCAGCGTTCTCAATTGTTTCCTTAAGTTTTCCTGGTCCCAAATACATAAGTACCTGTCAGCATCATCAATTAATGGTCAGCTATTCCGCAATCACGTTTCAATAAAACAAAGTAAGGTCTCTTTTGATGTTTAGCATTCACTTTCTACGTTAAACAACGTGGAAGTGGCTGGCTAAGATTGACTTCAACGAAATCATATCACATATGTTTTAATTTGATGCTAGTTAACACTTAATGCTAAAACATAAGTTATGATGTAGCATAAGATAATTAAAAAGGAGAGTTTTCAGAGTCCTCTTGAACTACTGACTACTAACCAAAGAAAATAGCATAACTACTATGCAGAAATAAATCTAGTCACAACCCAAAGACGGAAGAACAAAAATCTATATCCCTAAAGGACTCACAATTAGAACTGTTATTGTGAAAGCTCATCATGTACCTTCTAACCATAACAACTATGGAATAATCATACATGTACCCTGCGCAAAGGTTTCCTCTTATTTTGCCTACATTGAAATAGCAAGCTTTATACCTGAGATAGTAACCAACCATAAGAATAGAGAAAAAAACCTCAGAGGAAATCACAAGGACTCACACAGAAGGTAACTACAGAAGCCATGTCTGCCTCCATGAACAATCCTCCTATTCCTCTGCAGGAATACCCTACTCCGAGAAACTTTTATACAGCCGAACTCAAATTCCGTATTGCTAACACTTGAGGCGTCCTAAAACCTTTGGTTTCCGACCAAAACACTAAGATCATTCAACAAAAAACAAACATATCTAAATATGCCTACAATGATGGAGCCAATATTATCAACTGTTCGTTTCTTGATATGAGATACCGCCTACAAGCTATCAATCTCCAGCATGATTACCTATCCTCCTCTATCTAAGGCAATGCATAATCGATATTCTAAGGCTATATATTTGGCTACGTCCACCTCTATTTCACCTATAGAAAGCACAAGCTAGAGAGAAAACATGTCTCCAATTATCGAGCCCAGACCCCTTCGACCATTCTTGTAACCCTCGCATATGATAAGCTTGTACACATCTTCATGTGGAGCTTTCCATGACATTCATCCAGAGTAATAACCTTAAATATCATCCATCAAGCTCAGCTTCTCTTGAGTTGGCAAGCCAGATTCGTCACCCACAGTCCCCTTTTGCTACTTCTGTGGTGTATGCTACTTATGCATCCCTAAAATTGGTCTCTGCTATCCTATCTGACTTCGAACCAAAGAAAATATATAATCACTTTTTCCAAACTCTAAGCAACACCAAATATGGTACTAAGAAATGTCCAGACTACAAGGTGATACTCTGTTCTACAACAGAAACACAAATGTTCCCCATAAATAAGACTAGTAGCAGCAAATTAAAGATGTTGTTTGACAAAATCTGACAAACATCAAGGTACAGACTGAATAAGAACCACAACTCACTGGGGTCAGAAAATAAAGATACAGACAATGTCTAGTAGGAGATGCACGTGTTATCATGAACCAAATTCAACAAGTAAAATGCTTGTGTCTTAAGTCCATGTATAAGCAATCACAGTACTACATGGGTTCTGACCTCATTTGCATCCTTAAAATAATCGACCTCGTTTTTCTTCGGCCACTTAACTCGCCAGCATCTGAAAATTAAAGACGGTATGTTAGAGAATATCAAGATCCCAGCAGTTGATTAAACACAACAGATCTAAGACAAACATTAAGAAAAGAACCTCTCTCTCCCAAGGCGACGAGCGAGCTCCTCAGCCAATGCTTGACCAGGTCCATCACCATCAGTCGCTAATATTATTCTAGATGCCTATCAGAAAAGGGAGATATTTTAGTGTTCCTCCTCCATTATATTTTGCAATGAAAACATCACAACTACAGCAATGATACAAACCTTCTCAAAGTACTTCTTGCAGTTCCACAGATACTGATACTTTTTGTCCTAGCTTAACAAAAACACATCGAAAACAGCATCAGATAAAAGCTTCCATAGTTTTCTTTTCCAGCGGCAGTAATCAGATTTTACACACAGAGACATGAGTATATGACATGGAGACTAGACAAGATCATACAGAGTGGACATGATAAATAACATAGTTTAAGATAAACAGTAAGACGTTCCAATCAGTAATATGGTCAGATCATTCTTTAAAGGTGATAAGTTTATATATGTATAAGAAACACAAACGGTGTCAGGGACTCAGGGTGACACCCAACATAAAAAATAAAAAATAGAAAAGACCAAGAGCCCATTTACAATAGTAGGGAAAAACAAAAAACCTCAAACCCTTATGCAGTCAAGGGTAATTTTATTCACAAAGGAAGAAACGCTGCTGTTAGAGTAATACTAAGCTCCAACTAATCAACTATATAGCAGCCTAAAAAAGGAAGGACTTCACAACCTCTAGAAAAGATTCTTTTGCTTCGAAAATCCTGGAATGCCCCTCCTTCAAAATGGTCCACAAAATTAAGGCCCGCTACCGAGCTCATCGAACTTCACTTTTAGAGTGAGACCTGTGCTCCCGTCGCTTTATAGAGACAGGTTATGAATGGCAACTGGAAATGGCCAAAAGGGACCATCATCCATAATTATGGTCAGATCATATTAGCTTTAAAGTTAAGGTAGAAGTTCCTACGATATAAGGGTGAGGTTAAAACATTTTAGATACCATGGTACTTTTGAAATCAAGCTCAATAGGTCCCAACAATCTAACTTGGTATAACTATAAGCAATAATAAGGGCGTTGGGTTGTGAAAAAGTGTAATATTTGAAAGTTGCATGTGACAGAGATGCATATGTTGCGTTGAGATGTGTACCCCCCCCCCCTCTCTCTCTCTC
>CAAKMY010059689.1:0-27390 GCA_901111285.1 Corrigiola litoralis
TTCGTTTTCTGTGTAATATTTCTAAGTCACTACACGACCGTGTCCTTTGCAACAAAAACAGAGTTAAACGAAGCCTCACTGATGATCCAAGTTGCCATCGTTGCGAAGCCATGGAGGAGACACTCCTACATATCCTTCGAGACTGGCCTAAAGCCAAAGCGATATGGCTTAGGTTCAGGGCCGTTTCGGGGGCCCTGTGCAAGATTTAAAATTGAGGCCCTTAAGTATAAATTATATTTTCGCTCACATGAAACACAAGACACTTATAAACCAAAAAAATAATTACACAACACATATAGACAAAGGGGCTACAACAAATGAAAAGATGCCTCTGCCAAGATTTGAACCGGGGTCTTTTGGATGAATATTGACAATACACTCTTGCTTTTATTGCACGCTTACATATAGTTGACAGTAATATTCAGGTTATTTGGGCTCCAGAATTTGGGGCCCTATTCCACTGCCCACTCTGACACCCTCTAAGTCGGGCCTGCTTAGGTTGGGAGGAATCCCTCGTTCTCATAATTTTTTCACCCCCACTCTCAAATATTTTATTATGGATAACCTTATTAAGGCTCCTGCTGATGGTTCGAGCAGTTTGCCCATGAAATTCGCTACCACTATATATATGGGTTTGGAAGTGGCATAACTGTGAGTTGTTTGATAGAGCTAATGAGATACCACACGACACTTCTATGTTTTTCAGGTGTCGATTCATCGAGTGTGAGGAAAGCTTGATTAAAGAAGCTCGTTTCCATGATCCGCGAATCACCAAGGAGGTGTTTATAAGGTTGGGTTAGCTTTGAACACGTATGGAGGAGCTAAAGGTAAATCCGGAATGGCTGGTGGTGGAGGTTTTCTAAGACATCACTCAAGTGCATTCATTTCGGCATTTCAGGCAAATTTTGGGATGTACATGTCGATGAGGGCTGAATGGTTGGCTCTAGTGAAGGGCCTCTTACATATTGGAACCTTGGTTTTCGAAAAGTCTTGAGCTATGTTGATAATGAAAGTTGTGTCAAGCTCATGCAACATGATGAAGATGGTTATGGCGTCATTGATCAATGTAAAAATCTGATATCCAGTGAGAAGAGTGTAATGTCTGTGTAAGGCATGCTTATCGAAAAGCGAACTTTGCTGCAAATTGACTTTCTAATTAAGGGGTGACCAAGTGCAAATGTTGGTCACTATAGATACTCCTCCTCCTCAACTAGCAGATATCATATATGAAGACTTAGTTGGAATTGCTAAATCTCGTTTAGTTTTCGTCCTAGTTTTTGTTTCACTTTTACGGCTTTGCCCCTCTATTGTACCAAAAATATCTTCTCATATGCAACATTAATTGTCCTGATACGTAAAAAAATCAAAATAGCCGGTACAAAATTAGTGGGTGAGATGTGATAGGCCCATATCTGGTATGGGGAAAATTTTCCCCTACCACCACTAAAGTCCAAGAAAAAATAGAGCGGCCCATCATTTTTGAGACAATTTTACCCTCGTTTTTTAATAGTGAAATCACATTAGTACCCTTAGAGTGGTAGACCCCTACCGATAATTGGTTTTTTTTTTTCTCTACCCAGTATAAATAAAATAACTCCATTTGCCGTCGGCCTCGAATACATACTTTGACCAAGCTCCACCTTGTAATTTAGACTTCAAAAAAACAATCTCTTCGAAACATAACACTTTCCACGTGTGCTCCCCACGTCACTCTCAAACCACAAAACGCGCCTTCACCACACAACTTTCCCCCCAAAACGACACCGTTCCATCCACACATAAACCTCAACAAACCCGAAAACTCAAACCCCTCTTTCCACTCTCTCTCTCTCTCTCTCGTACGTGGCCGCCATGGCAGGGTCTGCTATCCTGCGGGCGAGACCATGGCTCCTACAATACACCCCCTTAATCAAACCCAGATCATTCGGGTCCTCCGCAGCTGCGATCCAGTACGACGACGACCACGATTACTACGATGAGTACTACAATGATCGGACGGGGGTGGATGATCCAATGGTGGACGGGGAAGGATCAGAGCCGAGGAGAGGGGTGCAGTGGGTTGTTATGGGGGAACCTGGTGCCAAAAAGCATGTTTATGCACAAAAGCTTTCCAAGTTGTTACAAGTTCCGCATATTTCCATGGCTAGTCTTGTTCTTCAAGAGCTTCATCCTCACTCTTCCATTTACAAACGGGTATTATTTGGTTTTCTTGTTTTCGCAATGTTCGTTTTTGCATTGCCCGGTTACACATTTTTATATCGTAGACGGAGTCATGCTGGCCCAACAAAGATAGTACAATATGTTTTGTTGTCATGAAAATAGACGAAGCCATGCTGGCCCAACAAAGATAGTACAATATGTTTTTTTGTCATAAAAAATGGGTGTTGCTTAACGCAACCTTCAAATTACTAGCGCAACCAGTTTTTTATATTTTTCTTCCAATTTTGACCTTTTAGCATTGTGTCCTTACTATACGCCAATCACTCATGTTTTTCTGATATTTTCACAAATATAGTTCATTTTAGATTGATATATATTAACAACTACCATGGAAAGCTATCAACTCCACGAAGGCACGCAGAAAAATCATTTGCATGATGTCCAGATGCATGTGAAATGGAACTGGTTGCTCCATTACTTTCGTTTGTATACAATATATTAGATTGCCTTGCCTTATTCCATAGTATTGAATGAATGCAACAGACGAAGTCCATGTATCTTTTATGTATCCTAATAGATCTGAAGGGGGTAAATGCAAGGAAGAACGTACCCCAGTGATGCCCATTGACAACATCACTGATTCACCGTATACACAACCAGAAGAAAGAAGTGGGCATATCTATTTCCATGATTCATAAATATATCTATGCTTAGTTAAAAATGAAACCTGACTTTGTTTAAGCGTAAATTGATTGCAAAATCTGCATAGTTACGGTAAAAGAAAATCACGGTGAGGTTGCGGTGGAGTAGGGCGAGGCCTGGATGAGAACATTCAAATAGATTACTAGTTTGAGGATGGTGAGTTAACTGCTCTGGGAAATGGAGTTACCGTGAAACAAAAAATTACTTTTTTAATAGGGGTATTTTAGATATTTCAGATAGGTGTATTAGTAATCTCAAGGTTGCATTAAGCAATCATGTAAAAAAATAGACGAAGCCATGTTGACCCAACAAAGGAGCTCGTCTACCTTTATCATATAAAGTTTTGTAGATAATTTTATAATCCGATAAAAAAAATTCTCGTAGTTTGTAAAAGATGATAGATATAAAGTTTAATTGCTTCAAATATATATATACTCCGTAATACAATTATATAGTCAAGTCATTTTTTATGTAAAATATCATATTGACACTATACATTACATATACAATTTTAAAGTGAATCAAAATAATCATACATATAACAAACCTTCTAAGAAAGAATTATAAATTAATGTGAAATTTTCTATAACTCAATTATAGATAAAATGTATTGTTGAAGAAAATGTATTTAAAAAAAAAAGACAAAAGAAAAGGTGGATCGTCTTTGATAAAATAATATTATAGTGTATAATATCTACTTATGAATGCTAATTATTAAACTAAAATTTTGAATTAAAACAAATAGGATATTATAAGATATTAAAAATAGTTGGTAAGAGATAATAAACTAAAAGAACATCGCGTAGTTTATCCAAATGTGACTTTGATGGAAATATTAACTCAAATAGTGTCAAAAAGTCAAATGTCGGCAGTAAATCGTAAGATAAAATTAGGATGGAAAAAAGAGTAGACATAATGGAAAGTAAAAACATTATTTTGTTGTCTAATTTTTGTCCGCTATTTTCTCACACTTTTGAGTAAAAAATAATTATGTTGTCGAAAATATTAACTTTGAAAGAAATATCGGAGCATCTATTTATTAATTCATCAATAGAAACAAATGTTTACAATTGGGTGTTTATATTGAGGATAACATATACCCTTGACAAATATCGATAGAATTAGACATTCATGAGATGATACTAATCTAATATTTTTAAAAATAATTCTCTAGTGGTAGAGAAGTATATTTTCAAAAATTCACCATAATTACTGGATATAGTAGACAAGAGAATTTTGAAAAGAGATTCATTATCTTTTACATATCCCTTACATTAATATCCCGTAGTTATAAGAGGTAACTAAATTTAAAAGAAAAAAAAGAAGAAAATGGCAAAAAAATGATGTATCGACACATGATTTAGTATAGTATAGATAGGCGGTCTTTTCTTAAAGTAGACGAGTTTTCTAAGAATTTGTGTTCTTTTTTTGGGTTTTTATGCTATATGTTTGGAGAGCTATGAGTGATGATGTAGACAGTGATTTGTGAAAAATTTGAAACCAAAAGAATGTCGATGTATTAAATAAATCCTGACTATATTATTGAGTGATCTATAGTAGGCACAAGAGTTTCGCAACCATTAATCAGTAGATCGTGGACGTTGATTCTTTACTATTACCTCCATTTCTTCTTATTCTTACCACATCTTTTTGCACTTTTGCCCATGCACATTTTTTTTATGCTAAATATCTTTAGTAACATGTTATTGAAAATTATAAAAAATGTTTTTCTTAATCTACTCATTACGACAAATCAAACAAGATCTGTTATATGTTGGAAAGAATTAAAAGTCAATCTTTATTCATTAATAGTGCCAAAAGTCAAATGGGAAGAAATGGAGGTAGTATTATATGAGTGATTCATTTGTTTAACTTTTTAAAATAATGGACTGGTTGTGATCAATCATTAAGAATAAATGGAAAGGAAGTCTTTGTTTCAATGGCTTTAACATATTCGTAGCTATTGTAGAATTTGCACTCTATAATCGCTCATAACTCAACAATGTAGTGTCAACTATATATAGATGGGGCTTACTCCCTCTTATTCACCCAAATCCTCACACTTTTCAAATTACGTCTCGTAATGAGGAGTTTGAAAAATGTGGGGAGTTGGTTGAATTGGATGGAAGAGAGTATAATTTTACAAGTTTGCGGATTGTGTTGTTGTTTTTGATGTGTTTCACGTTTGCAGAGTTATATATTAGTTTATTGGATCAAACTTTGTTTGCATTCGTTGGTAAGTATGAGTGATTGGTGACGACTTCTAAGATATACATCATTCATTCACATTTAAGTGTAGTATGTACATTTAGGTGGATCAACCTTTGTCAGTATTCATCCAGACAAGTATGGGTTATTGGTGGGGATTTTTAAGTTTTGGATAATTAATTCACATTTTCAGATTCTAATTTATTAGGCATTGTGGAATACATAGAATATGCTTGTAACTTATAAAAGTGAGAGATTTTTTTTTTTTCTTGAGTGTAACGCCAACTCCATGCTATGATAGATATTAGATAAGTTTTTCAGTCGCGTGAGGAAACTTTGTCATGAAATTGACATTAGGAGCTGATTTTTTTGTGGTTCGACAATGACAATCTCAAGATACAAGACAAAAACAGTAATAATTTTAACTGCAAACTCTTGGACGGAAATGTAGGGCGGTAATGTGAATCATGGTTGCAGTTGGTAAATGGGGCTCCTCTTTTGGAATCCTTAATTTTATTACTGGAAGATTTCTTACGTGACGAAATTTGTTGGGGACTTTTTTTAAGCCATGAGTCTTCCTCTGTCTACCCATTTTTTTGTGTCCCTCGTCTCTCTTGTGACTTTTCTTTATAGACTATCCAATCTCACTTGATACTTCTGTATGGCTTCTCTTGCTATTATATATTAATGCTTTAACTTCTTTGCTCTTTTTTTGATGCTTTTCTAGATTGAGAATGCTGTCACCCAAGGGAAGATTGTCCCCGAGGATATTATATTTGGTTTGCTATCCAAAAGACTGGAGGAAGGGTACTTAAGAGGGGAAACTGGATTCATTCTTGATGGTATCCCTAGAACGAGAATGCAAGCCGTGAGTTTTTACCTAAATTTTCATTTTTCATCACCGCAAAATATGCTCCTGATTCAGAATTTGACCCTAGATGGACACCTATTGTTGATTGTCTTGTTTGTGTTAACTATAAGTTAAAAACTGGAGGAATATCTTTGTTTGATTTACTTGTCCACTTTGTTCTCATCTAAGAAGCTCCTATTTTAAAATACTGGTCACTTTTTTGGGTCAAAAGCTAACAGGAAAAGCTTGTCGCGAAATACTAGGCATTGGGACGTGCTTAAACCTACTGTCATCCTCAACAAACCTAATGGCTGATACTCTGTATCCTAGGCAGATTGTAGATACCTCTATCTATGTCAATGACATTTGATTGTTAACACAAAAGCTTTATTCTGATTGCAATTGAATGGTTTGACATGCAGACATTTGAATCGCCCTTCTGATTTTCCTCTGCAGTGTACTTCTAAGATCTGCTACCCAGATGGTTTGTTACTGTATTTATTATCAAAAAACAAAGTAAAAAAAAAAAAAAAAGCTACCATAGTGTATTTGTATACCTCCAAATTCTTTAATGGATATGGATACGTCTAAAGAGTCCAACAATTCTAAAGAGTCCGAGTAGTCCTTTTATCCTGTTTGTAATTGCTAGATTTGATTAAATAGTACTACGTATGTGTGAACACACTTTTCGTTATTTCAATTTTTGCCTTATTAACTCTTAAGAGTAAAATGAAAAGTCCAGCTTGCTTTTTAATAATCGCTTTTTTTCTGAGTGCTTGATTGAAACACTTATATTTGCTCTTTAATTTCTGTGGTCTTTGAATGGCAGGAGTTTCTTGACCAAATCATTGACATCGATTTGGTATTAAATTTCAAATGCACTGAACACTTAGTGGAAAGGACACTGGTAAACGGAGTGAATACTCAGTTACAAGTCAGTCAACTTAAATCATTCCCAGAAGAAGCAGCCTGGAAAGAGAAGCTTCGCACGTATTCAACACAGGTATCTGCTATGTGTTTACTTTTGCAACAAAATGTCATGAATTGATGCTGATGCTGTTGTAATAAGGTCCGGTCTCAGCCGCGGTATTAGGGAATAAACTACATATCTATACAAAAGTATAAATAAGGGATTTTTTCTTTACTACGCAGTTCACCTCCAAGGGTATTATAGATTGATTTCGTGTTAGCATAATTGTAAAAATATCTATCATTTTTTTTATTCGTCTCTTTCCTTTTCCATCAATCACCTAATCTTTAAGGTGGGCGTGTTTGTTTCACATAGGAGCGATTTAAGATTGAGAGTTGAGTTTGGAATCATGGCTCACTTCTGAAATACACTGCCAGTAGTAGTATGAAACGGTTGTTGAGAACTTAATTTTCAGGGTCCTGAAATGGTGGATTGTGGAAAGAGAGCACATATTAGAAGTGCTAAGTGGTGAATGCGACGGGCCTTGAACTACATTCTCTCATGTATTTAAAGCACACGATGTGGTATTGTTATAATTAAAACCCTAAAGGTTTCCCTTCTTTTCTACCTTAAATTATTAAGTGATCTCTTTTGAAGCATATGGAGGTGTACTCGGCTTTTCTCGGGGGTGGTGGGTGGGAAAGGGGGGGGGGGGGTGTTGTAGATTGTGGATCGTAATCTAATGGAAAAATCAAGGAAATTGGTGCCAATTTCATACGCACTTTGTGGTTTCAGATGATTTCTACTTTTAGAATGGCATGAAAAGCCAGATTGAGGTGGATTTGAAGGTAAATATTCTGAAGTTACATGTTAGGTTAGATTTGTTTCTCTATGGTGAGGTCCTTGAAAATATTTCAGCAAGCGAACTTCGAATTTTCCGCATCTTAGATTATGGTGTTATAGAATGTAAATCCAAAATAATTTTCACTTATACCATTGTTAGGTTTTGATAAATCTAATTGCGCAAAAACTATCTAGATAGTTTAAGATCCATACATGTATCAATATCAATCGAATATAAATTGTCTAACTTTTGTAGCGTGATTTCCTCGTTGATCTGATCAATTAAGAGATAAATGACTCTAAGTGTCACCCCTCTATCGGTATCTACATGACATCATTGAATTACTAGCAATTGTTAGCTAGTACGATGTGAGGTCCAAACTCCACTTATACCTTTTATTTAACGGAACGGAATTGAGATCGAATCTGCTGTCTTTGATGTGGTGTGTTTTTCTCACAAAAAATAGATGTGTCTATTAATAATACATACGTAATATATATATTTAACAGTCCTTATAGTAATAATTTACTTTTCTAATCAATTTGAAGAGTTACTTTCCCAATAATCTCCTGATTTTATTATGAAAGTAAATCTTTACTTTCATTATGATGTAAGGACTTTAAGTATCTATCTATATATATATATATTAGTTATGTATCATTAACAGATACATCGATTTCTTTTAGAGAAAAACACACCACAAAAAGGAGAGGAGATTAGATCTCAATTTTGTTTCGTTTCTTTAAGGGTGGAGATTGGATCTCACATCTTTCTACCTAACGATTGCTAGAAATTCGATGGTGCCGTTTGGATACCGATAGAGGGGCAACACTTGGAGTATTTTATCTCTTAATTGATCAAATTAATGAGGAAATCACGTTGCAAAGGTATAACAATTTATATGCGATATATATATTAATACAAATATGGATTTTGGGTTGTTTTGATAGTTTTCCACAGTTAGATTTATCAAAATTGAACAATGCGCTTCATTAGTCAGAATCTTAGTTTTACATGCCTTTCTTGGAGTCTCAGTCCTTAGATGTGCTATTTGAAAGAGTGATAATTGGCTTCAGTGTTTCAAGTAGGGCTGCTCAAGATCCGGTCTTCGGGTCTAGGAATTTATGAAACCGGTCTCTAACCGGACCCGGTTCTTTGTGTGTGTGTGTGTGTGTATGCAGTCCCCACTCCCTGACTTAGACTACATCCCTTCACCACCGCCGTCGTGATCCGAGGGGAACGGGTGGGTCAAGATCGGTGTTGGTGATGGAGTATTATAGAGAGCAGCGGCTGCAAAGAGGGTGGTGTTGTTTGGAGCCCATCCAGACCCATATTGAGAAATGGGTAGTCGGATTTAAATGTGGGGTGGATTTCAAAGCTGGGGTGCTGGTGTGTGCAGCTTGTTAGAGGAAATGTGTCGTAGAAGAGAACCCTTAAACATAGGTCCTCACTTCTATCTACCAGGGGTCCAGGACTGGTACTACAGTCTTTCTTTGACTTTATATGATAAAGTTGTCTACAACTCGTCAACTCTCCATCATACTGAAAATTTGTTCAGTCATAATTGTTCAGTGATGTATTGCTGTTTGGTATTTGTTTCTAGCCTTCTAATGTTCATAAATGTAATTTGACAAAGTCTTTTCTCAACCTGTGAACCCGGTGTGTTCATTCCTTGAAAAAAGAAAAAACTTCTGTCCCGTCGGGTCCGGTCTCCGGGGCTAATAATTTATTGTCCCCGTTCCCCTTTCCAATCCGGTCCGGTTCTGAACTGACGAACAACCCTAAAGTTTCAACAACTCTTTATGGGGAAATTGTGACGTCTCTGTTTTAGATTTGGTCTCGGCTGTTACTTAAAGCGGGACCATCAAGTCGATCCGGTTTACTCTTTAAGGTAAAAGGGGATTGAAAGTGACCCGTTTACCTTAGAAATGAGATTGTCTCACCATAAGTAATAGGTGAGCAGTCTCATTGGAGAATTATTGAGAGAAATGTAAGGGTTGTCTCGATTCCTAGAATTGAAGAAAATAAGAAATTATTAGTCATATTCCAATGTATCTGATCAATTCGGTTGTGGGGCAGTGTGAATCGTGTTAAGTGAATCCTTTTTGCTTTGTCTGAAAATACTAGTGGAAGACCGACATTTCCTTGTTTTCCTTGTCCAGAGCAAGCCATTGGAAGATTTTTACAGGAAACAGAAGAAGCTTTTGGATTTTCAGGTAGCTGAAGGACTTGGTGAAACCTGGCAAGGTCTCTTGTCTGTTTTGCAACTCAAGCACATGAATTCTTCTTTCCAGAAGCTAACTGCCTGATATAGTTGCCTCCATTCTTTTGAGGTGCAAATTTTGATTTAGTATATACAAACCAAAGAGTTGCAGAGCTGGTGGACTTCCGGTACTTAGAATATGGTTTCTGCTATAACCCACTGAGGCCTTTTTTAAAAGCATTTTTGTCCTTATTTTGTATAATAAACCTTAGGTGGCTATGTTATGTATGTTTTACTGTGGCTGACATTTGTTGCCTGTATACAGATGCATTCAATCAAATTTTTGATTAGTTTATAACGGTCTCATACTTTGACTCTAGGTTTGTACTACCAGTTCCTTCTAAGTCAACTTTTTATTGTGCTTGATCTCCTGGGGTTCTACTACCAAAAAAAAAAAATAATAAAAAAAAAAATCTACTGGGTTTGCAACATTGTCTCTTGGAAACACACGTCTCTGGCTTTTATACCTTTTTTAAGGACAGTTATTGAGAGGACAGAGGCCAAGTGGGAAGGATGCTTTACTGGTAAGCGCAGGACACCCCCTCACCCTTTATTTGTGCTCGACACAAGGTTAATTATCGTACAAGACTGTACACGTAGATCCAGAACAGAAATGTTGCTTTTTTGTTTCTGGAAGGCTACAAATAAACCTTTTTTTTTTTTTTGACAGTAGTGAAAGAGACACAAAACAACACTGGAACCTACGCAACATTATGCGCACGCCTATTAAGAATTCTAGGAATAAACCGTTTTATTTGTACAGAAACATAACATTTTCAGCCCCAATCGCATAACATTTTCAGCCCCAATCACTGTTGACCTCACAACACATCTAAGGCCGAGGGGAAAAGATAACGTGTCCAGGTGAGGCAAGTGCCTCTCTGGTAGAAACGTTTCTTGTTTTTTACAAAATGGCTAGAAATGGATGTCAGTGCATCAGAATCTACAATTACATATCTTATTTCAGGGGAAAAAAAAATCTACAATTACATATTTACACTAATCTGCATAAAAATATTTTATACTTTACATCTCTACATCATTGTCCCACACTTCACGAAGAAGTTGGTATCTCAAAACAATTTGCTGGTGATTTTGTACCACTTTCCAATTTGGCCTCATCTGAGCTGGCGATGCCTGAAGACTGCCCCCGAGGATGGAATTCAGCGGTGAATCTAGTTCATCTAGCTCATCATCGCTGGTGTTTGACCTTCTAAGCACTGATGCACTTCTTCGTAACTGAGACTGGCTTCCCTTTCCCAAACTTCCGTCCATGATACCAGTCAAGGAAGACGCTGAAGGAGGACAATAGATCACTGCAGGTGCTGTGCATGGGAAATTCATGGTTGACCCTTCCCCTTCACCATAGATTTCCTGCACAGAGCATCGGCTTTTACAATGAGATACCCAGCGTATTCTAAAATCATTTAAATGCAATCCTTCTTTCATGAAATACAGAGACCCTAGTGCTGAACAATAATGCTCCAAAAATGTAAGAGCTAAAGACAAAAAATAAGAATTTGGCTGGGCATGCTAAATTGCAACTGGAAAGACAGTAGTATAATAGTTTTCAGGCACTAATCAGTGGCAGAAGTGCAGAACTGCAGAAGAAACACACAAAGCATCTGATCATCTAAGGTGTAACTTTATTCAAAATAATATCTAAGGTGTAACTTTGGTCACGTCACCTCACAATCCAAAGTTTCAAATAGAGCATCTGGAACTGGGTCTGGACAGAATTCATCAGGAACAAAACTCTCAAGGATCCTTTTGATAAGTTGGGCTCCCATTGTAGGACATACCTGCAAAAAGAAGAAATTAACGCTAGAGATCTTGAGAAATGTGATACTGAGTAGAACTCAAAGGTTTCAAAGGTTTTCAAAGGAAAGGTTTCAAAGGATTTCAAAGGTCAAACCTCTCTTCTAACTGACTCACTCAATAGCATGTCCTTCGGAAGCATCATAAGATCACTCAGTGATTTAAGCAGATGGAAAGATTTTGATGAATCATATTTATTTCTCTCATTATAGTCGTCATCTCTTCCATCATCGTCATCCATGCCAAACAGATCAGTCAACCATCTAGACCAGTTTCCAATCTGTTATCCATATATTACAACAAAAGAACAAAGTTTCATCAGAGATAGAAGAGTATACTTCATTAGCTTCAGCAGTGGGGAACTAGCAAATAACGTAAACCAGACCCGAAATAATAACAATCGAGTTTAGAAATCCTCTAAACTTTGGAGCAGTCATGTGGAAAAACAAAGGGATACATAAATGAGCTGAAAGATACAGAACGACTAACTACTAACTACTAAATCATACATGAGTGAGTTTTTGAGACAGAAATCAGTATATAAGATCATTGATAGCTAGACATGATGCATTAACTTAACAACAGAAGAAAGAGAATTTCACGTACGGCATTTTTAAGCTGTGCACCAGCACCGAAGCTTGATTTCCCAGCCGGGATAGGCAGAACTCTGGCATCACTAATTGGGTCAGATACAGGATCAGTCGGAATATCATCAGAAGATTCCCGGAGGATAGCATTGAACATGGCTACATCCAATCTAGCCACACATTGCTCCATTATCTGAATCCATGACAGTCATATGTCAGAGTTGGAGCATACATCATGATTTGCTGAATAGATCAAATAAAGTATATCATGCATCACTTTAGTATCGGTCACCAGATTTTTTATGGCCTGCGTACTTTTTTTTTTTTTGTTATATGTGGGTTTAATTTCTCAAGGACAACAATAGAAATGCTCAGAGTTGTGAAGGACAATCAGCTGAACAGTGACACAGTGCTGTAAGATAGAAAGATATAAATGATTCAAATGTTCAATTGACGAGAGGCACAATAGTAGAAAGACACAAGAAGATGTTGGCACAGGCACAAGTGGGGAACTAATTTTCTTGTGAAATACAGATGCTTTTGATAACTCTATGATAAAAATGGTGATAGATGGATTTGCTTTGTAGCAACCATCAAAGAAAATAATTTCAGGTGTGCAATCATTTTGGTGTATGGAAACATAGATGAAGTCACGATGATGATATAAGTGGTTTATGAGAGGTACTCCTTTCTTTTAAAACTGGAATGCAGGTACGTTGTTTGTATATGGGTGACTTTAATAAAGTCGTTAATCCTCTAGAGAGAAAGGTACACCTAAACACCACTCCTTCAGAATTGAGTCAATAGTGCCGCTCTATGGATATTCCTCTCCGAGGAAGAAAAATCCTTTGATACCTTGAATCTCTATGACATTAGCAAAAATGATATTAAGTTCAAATTTTGAGGACGACACCTCTACTGGCTACGAGAGCTAGTAATTTTTTACTATTACTGCCAGTATGCCAGTATTACTATTGTACTTCTCACTAATTATCATAATTTTTTATTCTTCCGCACAGATTATTTGTAGAACAAGCTCTCAACTTCACTGCATATATTTTAATAGCAATAAATCTTCCAAGAGAAGCCCAAAGTTTATTGTGTTACTTCTGTTGATGATAAAATAAATACAATTACATAGCAGCCGGATCATTTATCCAGCAGGCTGACCTAGATTTCCCAAAATGGTGGCCTCTTTAAAATAATATAAAAACTCATGATCCATTGTTGATAGCACATTACCTTAGACAGTGGTATTTAACCCTTATCCTGAAGATTATATAGTGAAGTTTGGAATATCAAACACTAAAATTAAGAGCATGAGAATGGCAGTGACGTAGATGCACTCCAAAGCAATGTGAGTGGTTTCACAGGAGTTATATATCTAATTTCAAGTAAGCACAACTCGCAGACAAGATTACAGAAGATGGACTAACCAATTTAGCCAGCACAGGCAAACAGCCACACTCATGACCGCCAGATCGGACAGGACAAAGCCTCTCACAGGCATCCCTAAAAGCCCTCTTCCATAGCTCTAACGAGAAGTTCACCTGCTCTTGGCAACTAGAAGATGATGTTCTCCTGTAGTTTCTCTTACAGTCAAAATCCACCACTATATCCATCAATTTAGCTGCCGAGGACTGCATGTGTGGAGTCAAAGTCTGGTGACAAGAAAAAAAAAAAAATATCAATCTGGTCACCTCTTCTGAACCATAACAACCACAAGAGTAGAGAGGGAGAGAGAGAGAGAGAGAGCAATGCAAACGTATTACCTGCCACCAAACAGATTCAACAATTCGTGAGAAGATCCACGATTCGACTTTTTCTAGTGCAGACATGAATGAGTGTGGATTTTCCCAATCCTGAAAACTTTTCTTCACAGAACTTCTGTTATTTTGCTCCTCAGGGGAAATTGTACACTTTTTTGTTGATAATTTTGTATTCACTCCTTTACTAACTCCATTGCTTTCTATGAAAGGGCTCGCAGATACTGGCAACTGCTCTTCCACATATCCCTCACTAACAATTGCTCGGAGTACCACACAGTTCGACAACCAGAAGCTCAATCTGCAGTCATGAGAGTGCAGAGACTTTTCATGAGAAAGGCCAAAACAAAAAAGAAAAACAATTTGTAAATACAATAAAACGAGGAATACATAAAGGCTAATCGGGTGGTTGACATATAACACCATGAGGATGATATGTGACACTTAAACTCCACCAACCAAACTCTGCAATCATGCATTCACTGAACCTACTTCTATCGGAGTCTAAAATACATGGCTCATATATGCCGATACAGGGTTCAGAGAGTAACCGATATTTTTAACCTACTGATCACAAAATAGAGTTCCCTCAGCAAAATCCTTCAATGTTCACACCCTACCATTATCGTGGCATTACACCAGTAACAAGGGGCTCTCAACCGAGGGTGTGTGAGACCTGCTGTGGCCTACTACCATAGACCTTGTTCATAAAGTTTGGCGTGCATCACTAAGGACAATTAAGTGAGACATTGAGTTGGCCATAGTAGATCAAAGCTGTACCTTGCGGAACTTGACCCCTATCTATTTAGATGAAGATGGACAGACAACATCCTATGGTGTACATCCTGTGTAATCCAATCAGGCTGAAGTAAGAAGACCGGGCAAGCACTGTTCTGTCTATATTCTTAGTTTCAAGCTAGGGATTAGGGCACTATTCAGTCATTAGTTTGTTGCCAGGAGTCCAAAGTCAGAATACTATTTAGCAGGGCCCAGGGAACATACAGACCGACTCTTTCCCTTCGGTCCGTGTCATCCCCGTTGTCTAAATACAATTCATGGTCATGCAGAATACTTCAGCAAGAAGCTCAAAGTAATCATCATTATGAGCTACACAACCGCTGGCGTAAAGATTGATAAGTGCTTTTTTTTTGCTGACCATGTATTTATAAATGCATAAAGCAGATTAAGTATATACCTTGGGACGTCATTTCCACAGGCTTTTGCCACCACAAGTAACCCAGAAACTGCACTTTGGGCTGCACTTGCTCTCTTCATTCCACTATCAGCCTGAAGATATAGTCTAGAGAGCCTCCTTGCTGGAGCATGAACCTTGTTTACGGAACTTCCATGCTCAGCGACAACCGAATAAAGAGCAACTTCCATAGCAGCAGCTTCTCTCAATTCTGTCTCAAGCATCTTTATTCTTCGCTCTAGTTCCTGAGTTTTATTATTAGAGGAAACACATGTTTTATCTGCTGCATATAGCTTGGAGTCCTGTTTCACTGTACTTCCAGAGAAACCTCCGGCTGAACCATTGCTTCTAGAAGAAGCCATTGGCGATCGAACAGATTTCACATGCCTAAACCTATCTCTATTCATCAGAGAATCACTTCCAGACAAGACTTGATCACGAACAGAATCTAGTGAAAATGTATTGGATGAAGCATCACCTCTATCATCCTTGATTTTCTGCGCCTGCCCACTTTTCTCGGGTTCGTCTACATCTTTGATCTCCACCTCATCACTATCAGCTCTAGCTGCAACATCCATCATACATATTTTTCTTTGTAGAACCTCAATTTTTTTCCCATTTTCCTGTGTTCCATGTTCAAAATCATTTCCAGAATTTGGTTTCTCAGGGGCATCCACTTGAATAACTTCACTGGTAAAGATGGGTGGATCTTCCTCTAAGAGATGCTTAGAATGAAGCTCTTCCATAATCTGTTGGCATGATGTTGAAGATTCGACCTTCAAGGCATCCATATTTTCGGATTTTGACTCAGAGACCGATTCGGAGGTGCCAGACAAAAAACTAGGCATATTATTTGGGCTCCCATGGCTAGAATTAGTCAAGTATTCCTTCGTATTTTGAGATTTTTCCCTCCCCGAGCAATTCTGCAAAAGCATTAGAAAATAAACTAAGACAGAAGAATAAATCAACCTTCTTTTGTCATAACATCTGTGCTGGTATACTAAAGAGTTATCCTCCGTCCTACATGTCGAGTCTAAGTTATGCAACGCACACTACATTAGCACTCAAAGAGAGCGTAGTCACTGCATATCCGAAGTGAAACTCCTTCCATCCTGAACCCAATACTTAATTCACGGGCAATGAGAACTTCTTAAATCGTGGCACAAATATCACTTATCCAAACTAGCAAAGCCACATATCACATGCAAGCTACTTAGATGAATTTAGCCATTAGGAGATCAGAGTTTGCAGAAAGTGCTCCATCCACATGACCAAAAGACCACTGTGGCACTCTACAACAAGACACCAAAAAAAGTACTGCGTGCGTAAATATAGAGGATAAATCAGAATACCTCCTTGTTCAGTGAAGGTGAAGCGCCACTGGACTCATGCGCTGACGATGCAGTTACTGAGGAGTGAGATGAAATGTCGTCATCTGTCAAGGAAGCAACCTCAGCTTCATCAGCATACTCCTCACTCATTAATGCCGAAACAGAATCTCCATCATTCTTGTCCATAGATCCTTCTTTGGCCAATCTGCCCCTTAAAGACGAACTTGAGCGAGCCTTATCATATGTTTGGATTCTGAGGTGCAAAATAGGCTGTGCTGTGTTCCTGAAGCTCCTGGTGCAGTTCAACAGAGTACCTATGCTGGTTACCTCTTTAACAAAACCATACTCTGCCAAGTCTATAATGGCTGTTCCTAGCAACTGCCCTTTCACCGTTTTATCTCTTCGAGGCTCATATAGGTTGAATTCCAACAAATTTTTGTGAAATACATCTGCATCACCATTTTTAACAGACATGTCCCTCGACAACGTGACAGAAAGTCTGAAAGATTCATTGAACTCGATTTTTCCATCATTAAGGGAAGGTGCTGCAGCACTTGTAGACCCTGAACTACGTTCGCCATTTTCCCATTGAATCAAGACAGAACGTACAGTTTTCAACGACTGACTTGGCGGCCAAGGCTTAATATCTTGAACATGAATTAAATATTCAACCTGGATACTGGGGCCTCTCCTGTTCTTGTTCTTGATACCTAAAACCATTGCTGGACGTCACTGATGCCAAACTGATCTGTGCACCATGAATTTGTGAGATTACAGAATTAGTATAAGATAGACTAAAACTTGCGAAAGACAATTCTATGATAGGACAAAGGCGAGCTTTTAAGGTTGTAAGTTGAAAGGTCACCACAGCTCTTAAAACGCATCCTTGTCCAATCGAAAAATCGTATTAGGCAAGTTTTGTCCTAAGGTAATTTCACAAATTACACGAAATGCAACAACATCGCGTCAGCACAAGGAGGACAAAGTAATAAAAAAAAAAAAAGAACCCCCCATGCAAGTCACTATAGAATGCTTAAAATGTAGTAATCCCGACAGTGGCATTGGCATGTACTTTGGACAAAACAACAAGGATTAAGAATAGTAACAATCTCATTCCCTAGCAGGGGCGAAGCATAACAGAACCAAGGTGAGGCACGCCCCCCTCCCCCCTCGAAATGTGGGCTTTACAATTGCAATCAAATGAAAACAATATACAAAATGTGTTGCTTTTGTCATCTAGTCTAGGCTTCGCTCTTGATCTCTAGAACATGAACACACCATTTCTATAAACCAAAGGACCCAGATTGAAAAATTGGCAAACAAATGAAAAACCCCATTAAAAATTGAAGAAAAGCAAAGGCAAAGAAATTACCTGCAAGAACTTCTAACTAAAAGAAAAAACATGAACCCAGAAATAGCATAGCATAAGACTTAAGAATGCCAAAGACAATCTTTAACTACACAACCTAAAGTAGATGAATGTGGCTTTTTAAGGCAAAACATTGATAGTGTACTTCAAGTTAACTGAACTAAGCAGCATATCCAGCAGATCTACACATAGATTCCATAGACAAAAGCACACAATCTTCAGCTCAGCTCAACAAAACCATTATCAAAGGCAAGAATAAATGGCAGTACTAAAGAAGTACTGTACTTGCAATATAGAGAGGTAATAATGAGTTCAGTAGAGAAATGTGGCAAACCCAAAAATGAATGCACTCACCAAAACCAGAAAATGTGTAATGTGGAAAAAAAAAAAAAAAAGAAATGGAATGAGCAGACAGTGTAACCAATACTGACACAGTGGAGTGAGTGTAGTGGACTAGTGTGTGTGACAGTGCCTGAAGTCGGTGTACTGTCAAAGTACTGTGAACTAAACAATTTAGGACTAGATTCTTGTTTTTTAGGGTTTCTTCTTTTTTTTTTTTTTTTGTACGGTAGGAGAGCTGTCAGGACAATAATTTGTTGGTTTATCCTAAAAAAGTATTTATATTACACTCCACTCAGTATATAATACTCCCTCTTTCCCTTCAGGTTCCCCCCATTTCATTTTGCACATTTGTCGAAGTCGTACTTTGACCTTTAATATCTCAAAATAAAAAAAAAATATATTTCATGTGAAAACATTTTTCAAGACAAAACTAAATATCAATTTTTTATATTTTTTAACAATTTTATTTTTTGAGTTGTTAATAATTATAAAAGATCTTTGAATAGTGTCAAAAAGTGATATGGGGGGAAGCTGTTGGGACGGAGGGAGTAGCCTATAAGACAATGGCCCATCACCTAATTTCTCGGTTTAGACCAAAGTCATTTTTTTTTTTGAGAATAGGTAAGAAGAACTACATAAAATTAGGAGCGTCTTCTTTCGAGACAAATTCCTAACCTATCTTGATACAAAATATCATCTAATTCACCAGAACAAGAAGAATGTTATAAAACACTGTGACTAATAGAGTGACCAAGACTAGCCATCTAATCTGCAGCTCTATTGCCTTCTCTGAAGATGTGGGAGATCGTGACCGAGTCGATATTGCTAAGAAATTTTCTCGTATCTTCAATCAATGCATGAATCTTCCACAGGCAACTGAAGTGACCTTTCAAAGCTTGAATAACAAAAAGGTTGTCCCCTTCAATGTGAATTTTAGAAAAGCCCATTGAAATAGCATGTTGGACCCCATTAAGAAGAGCTGTGGCTTCAGCAATAAGTGCAGTATCTCCAATCTGAGTGGTTCCAGCCACTAAGAAAGAGCCAAGATAATCTCTAATGATAAAACCCGATGTAGCTTGATCACCTTTACGAGAGCCGTCGAAGTTGATTTTGATGAAGTTAATATCCAGAGTCGACCATCTAACGAGCACTGGTTGTGTAGTTATTGAAGTGTTGAAAGAACGGTTGTTATTAAGATGAAGGTTTGAATCTAGCTCAGAGCGAGCTTGCCATTCTTTATAAAAGAAATTAGCTTGATGGAAAATACCTAATTCATTGAAATCAATATTTCTAAATATTTTATTATTTCTATGCGTCCAAATGCTCCAAAGAATCATAGCAAGTTGGCCGAAATCAATAGGATTATTCGGATTGGAATTAGTCTTAGCTTGAAGCAAACTATTTGTAAAGTTATTATCTCCAATATTGGAAATATTCCACCCATAATATTTGGCAACATCCCAAACCCTCTTTATATGAGAGCATTCATAGAACAAATGAAAATCTGTCTCCTCAAATTGATTGCAAAGGGGGCAAGTTGTGGGAATAGGAACACCCCTATAAGCGAGACATGTTCTAGTGGAAAGCCCGTTGTTTAGCGCTTGCCATATACAAATTTTTACTTTCGGATTATATATTTAACTTCCATATCCAATAAAACGGCCATTTCTGGCAAAGATTAGGGTGGAACCCATGGGCTAACCATGTAGCAGATTTAATGGAAAATAAGCCATTACCTGTCACACCACAAGAAAGTTCGTCTTCAAAGTCATTAATAGGGATAGGAATACTGACTATATCTCTTACTATATCACGCGGAACTAAAGCACTAATTTTAACATGATCCCAAGTTTTCAGCGGGGTAATGAGATCGCATACTTTGAGACTAGGATTATAGTCCTCTGGAAGAGAACCAATACGCTTTATAATTGGTTCATGCCCACACCAATTATCTGTCCAAAATTCAATATTCCTACCATCACCAAGTTTTCAAGCTATCCCTCTTTTAAAAATATCTCTTGTCCTAAGGATATTCTTCCCAACTCCAGAGTGGCCACTTTTCGATGCGGAATTAAAGAAAGAATCTTTACTAAGATATTTGCTCGAGACTACTTTGACCCATAAATTATCTGGTTCCTTTAAAATCTTCCAAATCAATTTACAAGTATAAGCTTGGTTCACCGGCTTTGTTTTTCGAAGGCCCAACCCGCCAAAATTTTTTAGCCTACATACTTTATCCCATGCGATCATTGGCATGCCATTAGTGTTGGTGCTTTTTTCCAAAAGAAATTTCTATTTGTTTTATCTAGCTCATTACAAAATGAGGAGGGAAGGTTAAAACATTGCGTGGTGTGAGCATGCATTGATTCCAAATTAGTTTGGATAAGGACCGTTCTCCCAGCTTTAGAAAGTGAGTTAGCTGCCCAAGCGTTCATTCGTTTATCCGCCCTTACCATTAAATTCATAAAATCAGTTTTTTTGCAGATCCTTCAATAATTAGACAGCCTAAATACTTTCCAATATGATTAGTCTGAGGGATATTAAAAAGTCCAGCTATACGGTCCTTGGATTGATTAGTAGTTTTCCTTGAGAAAAGGATGCTAGATTTTTCAAAGTTGACTTTTTGTCCAGATTCTAAGTAAAAGGTATCCAATATTTGTTTCAGTTTAATACTTTTTGCTTCAGTAGACGCCTTACAAAATAAGAGACTCTCATCTGCAAATAAAAGACATGGAATTTTTGGGGCATTTGAGGCTAATTTAAACCCAATACCTGACTTCGGATCCAAGGAGAGATTGAATAATCTTTTAGCCAATACATCCATACACAAAATAAAGAGATAAGGTGATAAAGGGTCACCTTATCTCAAGCCACGATAAGGCATAAATGTTTCTAACGGTTCATAAGAGGGAATAGGAGACAATAGTTATACATTGTCTTACCCATCCAATCCACCTTTGGTCGAAACCCATGTCATGAAGACATTTAAAAAGAAAATTCCAATCAACTCTATCACAGGCTTATTCCATATCTAGTTTAAGAGCAAACCAACCCTTTTTGCTACTACTATTTTTGAAACTATTAGCAATTTCATGAGTAATTAAAATATTATCATGGATAACTCTTTCAGGAACAAATGCACTTTGAAATGGAGAAACAATTCGTTCAATGATGGGTCTAAGACGATTAACCATAATTCTAGAGATTATTTTTGCCATAGAGTTACAGAGGCTTATTGGCCTAAAGTGGTTAGCATTTTCTGGATTATCGATTTTCGGAATTAAGGCTATAAAGGTATGATTGATTTCCTTTAAAATTCTACCATTATGGAAAAAAGCCCGAATGGAGCGACATACATCAGGTCCTATGATGTTCCAATAAGTTTGATAAAAATTTCCCCCAAAACCATCAGGTCTAGGGGCTTTGTTTGGGTTCATTTCGAAAACTTCAAACTTTATCTCTTCATCAGATACAGTTTGAAGTAGGCACATATTATCCTCATCAGTAATGCAAGAATCAGCAAAGGAGTTTGCTTGAAAATTAAAAGACGAAGTAGAGCTTGTAAACCTTTTGCAAAAGGATGTGCGGAAATGAGTCTTAACTTGTTGGGGATCATCAACCCAAATACCGGAAGAGTCTTTAATCTTAAAAAATTATGATTTCTTTCTTCTGTGATTGTGGACTTTTTGGAAATAGGATGAATTCCAATCGCCATCTACTAGCCCTTTCTTTTTAGAAAGAATACTCCAATATTTCTGCTGATAGAGCAATAGTTTTTCTCTTTGTAAAAGAAGTCTATCATACATTTTTTAATCGTTAGCGGACGCAAAATTCCTAGTAATTTTAGTTTCAGCGTACTGAATTTTAAGAACACTTTCATTTAATTTTCTATGAAAATGACCATAATTTCTCCTACTCCATTCTTTGAGAGCATATTTTAAGCTCTTGAGGTGTCTAGTAAACTTAAACATTCGAGAACCATTATAAACGTTATTCCATTCATTTTTCACAATAGAGAAAGTTTCTTTATTAGTTTCCCAATGCGATTGAAATCTAAAAGATCGATTCTATTAAAAGTTTTCTGCGGAGATTTGCAAACAAATTGGTGCATGATTAGAACAAGAAAAAGATCCATGAGTGACTACACTATTAGGATATAAAGATATCCAATCATGTCTAACAATGGCTCTATCTAATCATTCCCAAATTAATTGATCATTCACTTTTCCTTTCCATGTAAAAGGGTTTCCGTTTGAACTCAATGTTTCAAAGTTACTATTAAGGCAAAAATTATGTAGTCTAGGAGTGGTATTTAGACAATAAGGTGAACTACCTAGTTTTTCATCTGGAGAGATTAATTCATTTAAATCTCCCAATATACACCAAGGTTCACTAATAGCAGAATTAGTAATAGCAAGTTCATCCCAAAAAGCATCTTTATCCCTAACCTGAGCCGGAGCATATACTCTTGAAAGAACAAATACACAATTCTTCTTGAGATCTTTTACCCTTAGAGAAATAATCCTATTAGTTTTGTGAATAACTTGCACATTACAGTTCAAATTGTTCCATAATACCCATACTCCACCACAGTGTTTTACTGGTAAACAATAATCAAAGTTGTCAAAACCTAACTTCTTTATGATACGATTAGTATTTTCTTCGTTGACCAAAGTTTCCAATATAAACAAAATATCAGGCTTAAATTTATCTTTTAAAAAAATGAAGCTCACCCAAAGCTTGGGGCTTCTTTATACCACAGATATTCCAACTAAGGATCTTCATAATAAAATGATCTTGGATAACGTGTGCAAAATATATAATTCCACGAAATCCCTTTACAGAGATATGTTGTCACCGTTGAGAGATTATGTCCTTCAACCAAATCAAAAGTGGATTGCGAGAAGAGTTCGAGATGAACATTGCAAGGATTATATTGGCACCCAAACTCTGCATAATAATGCATAATAAGTAACAAAAGTAAACACGGGTATAGAACCCATACGCAGGCCATAGGAAATAAACATTTCCAACTATCATTCCATCCAATAGACTTGTCAAGACCATGACGAAACTCGCTCGAAAGAAGCCAAGGAAATAAGCTCCACATTGACTTAAAAGAAAGAATTTGCCAAGATAAAGAAAGAAAAATCAGGCCTAAAAAGGCATTCAGGGGACCAAGTCCCATTCCATAAGAGAAATAACAAACAGTTAGTACGCAATATATCAAAGATATGAACTAAGTACAAGGAGTAAACAAGTTGACTAAGTCAGCATTCAAGGGATTAAATCCCATTCGATAAGACAGTGAACAAACTGTTAGCCGAAACCAAAATGAAGACATAGCAACAACAAACATATTTAGAAGAGCATGATCTTCCGGCACAAGTTCATTGGAATGAAAGAGGGGCATGGACATTGGGTGGGTGGGGGGGGGGGGGGTTTCAAACAGGAGTCCAGTAGGCTAGAAATAGACTGACATTGGGTGGGGGGGGTTCCAAACGGGAGTCCAGTAGGCTAGAAAATAGACAGAGCAGACGAAGAGGAAAATAGACAGACTGTGCTTACAGACAATGAATAACATGGACAAAGGATCTGAATCATATTCCAACTCAGCATACATATGCAAACAGTGTAACAAAAGTAACCAGGGAGGTAAGACCCTTTCGAAATCCATAGAATAAAAGAGATTCCAAGTTATTTTCCAACAAATAAACCTATCAAGATTATTAAGATAACAGATCAAGAGAAGCCAAGGATATAAGCCCCACTCCAAATTTAATGAAAAAAGGGAATTATAAACCTTAGTATTACAAACATTCAAGCTGATAAAATCAGCATTCCAAGAGGCGAGCCTCAAACCAAATATGAAATTCATCAACAAGTAAAATAAGCTGATAGAATCGGCAATCCAAGAGGCGAGCCTCAATCCAAGAATGAAATTCAACAACAAGAAAAATGAGCTGATTAAATCAGAATTCAAGGGAATAAACCTTGTTCCGAGATGGACATAGCAAAATGTGAGTGCTAACCAACATTCTTAATAATGAGTAGAATCAAATAAAAACAGAGAGTCATTCCGTTCATGAAGGCATGAATAGCAAAAGAAATTCAGATAACAAGTACTATCCAAAGAAGCCATAAAAATTGAATTCCAAGGAGATAAAACCCATTCCGGATCCAAAGGATCATTCAAAGAGGCAAGCCTCAGACCAAGAGAAGACCCCATAAAAAGAAGAATTCCCATTAAGATAGTGGAATAATTAATAATATAGGGAAACACTACAAGAAAAAGTCCAATTAGCGATCGTTGTAATTAGTCGCAAATCCTTATAATTGGTCGCAAAACTAAAGTTGCAACTGTAGTTTGGTCGCAAGGCGTCAGTCGCTAAAATTGGTCACAAAAGTGACATTTTGCGACCAAAAACCTATTAGTCGCAATTTAGCGACCATATAAAGTGATATAGCGACCGCTATAATAGTTAAACATAAGCGACTGCAATTGGTGGTTGCAAATTTGAGACCATATTTTTGGTCTCAAATTTGAGACCAAATTTTTGGTCGCAAAACCTCTAAAACGCGGTCGCAAAATGGCTTGTGAAAATTAGAAAAAAGACCCAAAATTTGAGACCACATACCGGCTTCAAATTTTGGATCTCCAGGTTTAGTTTTATTACTTGAAACTCTAATATCCCGATAGAATAACCAAAGAGCACATATGAATAAATAACTTAGCATGAAAAATAACGTGTATTGATCAAAGAAGGGGAGCACCAATATTGTACAAACTAAATGTTATTATACCGCTACTATTTACATACATAAGTCAGCAGTTACATAATTCTAGATACTTCATACGTCATAGGCGTTTGCCTACATCTAATTAGAAGTTAGAAATTTAAACATATGGAAGATATAAGAAAAAGCATAGCGCCATCCACGATGCTGCCATCAACGATAAGTTTCATCCAAGAACTATTTACATGGCTTCATCTCTGTATAGAATATCTGAAAAGGAACAAGGAATACAGTTGTAATATCCAAAAAGAACTAAAGGAGAAAAGGATTTAAAGTCGTAAAAAATTTGTAATTAATAAAAGTTGGATTAATTGAAAATTTTTCAAAACAATTGAAAATTTTATTGTAAATCGTATAACTATTAAATCAATTTTGTCCATGAGTTGTAAATGAAATCATTTTACGATATAACAGGTTTAAAGCACATACCTTTTTACACACACCATAGTCGATCATCGTAGGCTAATTTTCGTTATTGATAAAAAAAAATCGTTGGCGATGCGTCGATGTCGATGATGGTGTTCTCGACGTTGGAGCAGTATGTGGACAATATCAACTAAAGATTAAGGGATGGAGGAAGATAATATGCAGAGGACAACTGGATGTGACAGTGAGGATTTTGGTTTGTTCATATTGCAGAGTGATGATATTAAGAGGATAGTGAGACATTGAGGTTGTGAGAAGTGGGTAGTTGAAGATTTTTGGAAGTAACTTATGTATGAGACTTGAGAGTAACAATGAGGACTCGAGGAGACGGTTTACAGTGATGTATTTGCTAGTTTCCTACAAGGAGTGGGGTTTCTAGTTTGGTTTCTAGTTTAAAGGGAGTGGGGAACATGTGTTCTTTTCTTTTAAGGTTTTTGGGACTATGACTTATTCATGCACGTTGCAAATTTACTACTAGAAGCACTAATTTGCAACTATATCGATAGTTGGTTGCAATTTTAAACTTGCGTCTATATTTTATAGTGGTCGCAAAATTCAGACGCTAATTCCACTATCTCAACTATTTAGCGACTACTAGCATTCGGTTGAAAACTTGCGACCGTCTATATATTTTGCAACTGAACTTAGTCGCAACGTTATTTTTAGCGACCAATTACTTTTTGGTCGCAAAATTATTGGTCGCAAATAAGCTTTTTTCTTGTAGTGAAAAAACATAGTAAAAAGAAAAAATAGTACAAAGATTAGGCCACCTAGCAAACAGAATGAACATGGAGCACTAGGAGTACACAAAGAGAAGTAAATCCATAAGGCTGTAGTGAATACAACAAAATGGCTCCATACTAGAACAAAGTTATGCCAATAATACCATTGGAAGTAGAAGACAAGATAATATAGGTTATACATTAGTACAAAAATAATAGCAGCTGAACGATCGATATAACTCAAAAGCCAACATGGGAGGGAAGAGTAGTTCAGGGACGAGGCCTTTGAAGAATGCAATTCTAAGAGCCAAGAATTGAATGACATTCTCCATAGAGTAAAAACGAAAAGCTCAAGATCATAACCAGTTGGAGTATATTTTCTCAAAAGTTCCAATAACAACACATTAAGGGATATAACCCCACCATATATGTTACTCTGCCAAGACACAAACATCAACATAGCATACATATTTGTAAGGAGGTTACGACTTAGTGTATGCAGATTTGACTTAGTAATAAATAATGCCCAGATTATGCAGACTAGATCCTCATATAAAGACATCCAAGGGCCACATTAGAACTTATCTCTAGAAGGGGGTTAAAATCAAACTGTTCAAACTTAAGAAGAACATGACTTACCTGGCGAAACAGCTGACTACGATGAATAATGTTAGCGGCGCAACGCGGCCGAAGGTCGATTAGCAACACTAAAAAATCCAACTTCAGATTAGCCTTATGGACTAATAAAATCCACAATAGACAGCTCGCATGACAGTGAGGGCCCTATGCGATTTGAGCATGACGATTGTGTGAGCGCAACGGGACCCCTCACGATGACGTCGTGGTGGAATGTGAGGAAGGGTCACGCTCGGGAACCACCGCTTAGGGGCAGGTGCTGGAAGGGCAAGGAGCCCTTGACCAGTCCTTGGATTTCTCGGTTCCCAACTTTTCAGTGGCTCTGTCCTATTGCAGATTGGCAGAAGTAAAAGGGGGGTGTGCCAAGCAAAAAAAACACGCGAGCTAGGCCAGGTTTGGCGCCACCAAGGATGGCGCCATCCCTGTTTTTGCGCCGCCAGTGGCGGCACAAAGTGCCAGGCTCACC
>CAAKMY010059700.1:0-16290 GCA_901111285.1 Corrigiola litoralis
TATTGACTCCGTTACTTGATGACTGAAATACCCTAACCAAACGGGCCCGAAGAGTTTTGTCTGGTTTGTTTTGGCTTCTTCAAGGTTGTTTACTTTACTTTTAGTTTGAACTTTAAAAATTGATATAAAAAAAATGACAAAAAAAGTACTATTTAAGTTTGGAAAATTTGATAAAAATATCATTATTTTGGGCGATCAAACAAATATGATATCATCTTAGGAAAATTGATATTAATAATACTGTATTTGCGTTTTTGTTACAGATTTAGGATACTGGTTTTTAGTGATAGATCTCTGGCCAAAAAGTGATGACATGATATTTTTGTATTAACATAACTAATGAAGAAAGATTGTGGAACAAATTTTATGTGTGAAACAAATGGGGTAAAATTATTCTCATGGTTGTTCTCAACATTGTGTTTTTCAGGTAACTTAAAGGCGCAATCTAATGCATTTTGTGATGTGTTTTATACAAGCAATTGCAATTCTAACCAATCTTTGAAGGGAAATTAGCACACATGCAATTAATTGGACAATATCAAACCCAGTTCTAAACCTAAGGTTTTAGAATCTCTCCCTAGATAGGGGTTTTGTAAAAAATATCAGCTATTTGGTCCCCAGTTTGACAAAATAGAAGTTTAATGAAACCTTTCTCAACATTGTATTGTCATGTAAGAAATGATACCGAATAGCGATTTGTTTGGTCTTAGTATAGTTGGCATGAGTTTTTAGAATGCAAATGGCTTAGTGTTGTCACACATGATTGCACATAATTCACATCAACAACAAAATCGCTAAGTTGCTATCTAATTGAAAGTATGTGCGAACAACATGCACCATCAACAATATATTCTTAATCAATAGTAGACAAAACAACTGAAATTTGGTTTCTAGAGCCCCAAGAGATTAAGAAAGGGCTTAAAAAGTGTGCCAAATCTAAAGTACTCTCTTTGTCAATAAGTCATTATGCATAATCTTCACCTAAGTAAACAACTAAGTCAAAATTTCTGCCCTTGGGATACCATAAATATAAATTTGTAGTTTCCTTAATATATCGAAAGATACGTTGACACAATCTTAAGATAAGATTCTTTAGGACTCGATTGGAATATCGTACACAAGCAAGCATCGTAAGATCGATAGAGAAGAGAGCCTATCATATCTTGGTATGTTTTTGCATCAACACTCTTACCATTTTCATCCTTGTCGAACTTTAAGTTAGTAGGAATAGGTGTGTCATGAGGTTTTGATTTGAATCTTCCATTTAATTATATACTTCTTCAAGAGCTCTTTGATAAACAACTGTTTGCTTGATCTAAAGTCCCCCATCATACTTAATAGGGAGACCAAGGAAGAAGTATTAGGGTAGCTATATTGTCATTTTCTATGTACTATTTTCTAACATTTTGTACATCTTAATAACGCTAGTATATGCAATTACACATCCCAAGCTACCCATAGGAGCCACTGAATCCAATCTATGTGGTTGCTGCTTTCTAATGTACTTCAAACTAGCCTAACACTACAGCCATGAAGGATGTTTTATGTGGCAAGTTTTGCAGCAAAGAGAGGAGACACTAGCACACTTTAATTATGAGTATGCTGTATGCAGATGGATCACCATGCGTCAAAACCATTCATGATATGCGGTGCTCGTAATCTGATGAAGAAAACTTAAATGTATACAAATAATGAGTAATGGTGTGTCGAAGAGTCCAGTGCACAAGGTAGTAGTAGACAGCGAGAGAGAACGATCACCGATGGCCGAGTTTTGCTCTGCACACCCAAACAAAGAAATTGGACCATTAAGCGAGCTAGTTGATGATGAGAGGCCTCGACTATACAAGACGACCAGCGCCAGTGCGTACTTTTTAATACTATGGAAGAGGAATCAGGTTTATCGACGCAATGAAACTTTAGATTACAGCTCAATACCGAAGCTCTTATAGCTATTAGAGGTTCTGAAATCACCACCATATTTTATGCCTTCGTCTACGCTTTGCTTAATTTTTGCTTGTAAAAATTATAACTGTGCAATTTCTAGGTGTAAATGTGTAATGTACTAATGTAATGGGAAAATACTTTCCGATTGATGATATGAGCTACTCATACCTTCTATTTCTACACATTATCTGAAGAGAATATATTTCTAAATTTCAAGCAATCTACTCCTACTAGTATTACCAGCTGATTTTTAAGTGCATTGGTCGGACTTTTTATTCATGTATCTATCCCTAACATCCAATTTGGAGTCTCCTTAGAGCTCATGCTGGCTCCAACTGTGCATCAAAGCAATCACACTAGCAGCCAACAAAAACCGAACCTTACCATCTGATGTGCATCACTAAGTCCTGCAAGTCAATACATGCATGATCAATATCAACACGACTCTAGATAACTATATCACCGAATAGCTAAAATCCAGTGATCAAGATTTCTTGCTCGATTATGCTTCAACCAACTAACGACACCCACATTACTCTGATGACTGTTGCCAGCAGCTAGACTAGCTATCATACGTCAACTTCGGCAACCTGTACGCACTATTTAAGAAATTAAGAGACACCAAGTGATCGAAATGGCTGGAATTCACAATCATGTGCACGTAAATTGTCTGCTCCTACTTAGATATTCATTTAAGAGTCACCAAGCAATATAGCTGGAATTTCTGTCCCTCCGGTGAAGCTTTAGTTACCATCTAAGCCGGCCAGTTCAAGAACTACTTAAAATCATTGGCGATGAATCGCACTAAGCTACATTTAGGTTTAAGGTTCAACAAGAAAAGCCGGCCTGAATGTGAGGTCATGGATGGTGACATTATTGCTTGAGCTCATTTTAGCTTCTTCATCAGCCCAAGTCGAAGAAGATTGCGAAGACTTCAATCTACACTCAACTGCAGGGGCTGCTTTCAGGTTCGATCTTATTTTTAACGTATGCTACTATAGTTTGATTATCATAAACAACTTTCCCACTAGTCTCATACACCTAATTTATTACTTTAATAACTACATCCAGAAAATAAAAAGTATAATAAGAATACAACAAACAGATGCATTAAAGAATGAACGATAGATGCATAAAGAATAAGTCCTCTTTGGAGGACTTTTTTAGTTTATATATATAAGAACTGTATCGGTAACATTACAACGTTAAAGTTGACACAAGGGTCCCCTTGAGTCCTTAACACTAACAGAAAGAGTACTTGAGCCACGAAATCTACGCACATCTCCAAACACACACCAACCCCGTCGCATCACCAGTAAAAACAAGCCCTCCGGGACCAATGTTAATTGATCTAACTTCTTGTCTTGTAAATAGCCGGCCTCTCTCATCAAAGCTGTGTACACATGCAACACAAAATTACTAAAAACATATACCAATTAACGAGGAAAATCACAATCAGAAATAGAAGCAAGAAAAGGAAAAACAGGCAGGCACTTACGATGGCAGGTCATAAAGACGCACAGTATTGTCGTTGCACGAGCACAACAAGATCGATTTCTCAGCTGCATCATGCATACCACACAGAGACAGAATACCCTGCAAGGAAGAGACATTTGCATAAGCGTATAATTTCGAATAAGACCTGATCTCTATATCCTTTGAAGATTTCTATGAAAGTTTGGTGCTTGTAACTGGATAGGAATTGGAGAGAAGAAATGAAATAGGGTGTTTTACACATCCTTGCCAGCTAAGCCCAATGATATTGTTGAAATTTCCGTCTTGTCAAAGTGTACAAGGACCCGCAGATATATTGTCCTGGTTTCTATAATATGCTCTCTGGAATAGCTTGAATGTTTACTCGTATGTATTAGATTGTAGGAAAGTTTTCTAATAACTCAATTGTAGCCTTAAAAAATGGTTTTCTAGCTTCAATTGATTAACTAGATTGTTCTGCAGTTTCTATGTGAAGGATGATGCCTATATTTTAGTGAAAAGGTTTGATATCTGCTGCTGGTGGACCTGGTGGTTGCCGAATTGAATTGAACCCCAATTCTTTTGGGTCTATTAACTTCGCCATTTGATGCAAAAAGTTGCTGAGCAGCTTCTTGTTGAGGCTTAATGTGACAAATGTTTAGGTTCTTCTGGTAGTTCATAAAATCTACTTCTCTGTTTTGTATCATCTAATTCAATGACCATAAATGATACACAAAGTCTAGAAAACCTTTCTCAGTACTTCAATGTTTTAAGATCTAAGGGATGGCTTGGTGGGATCAAAAGGTTATAGGAGCACGGTTGCTGCTATGCTTTGTTCTAGTTTTGGAGGGACTGATAACTAATAACGAGGAGGAGGTACACCATCAACCATGGCAGCAAGCAGGTAAGAGAAGAAGAAACGAACAGTTTTTGTTGAGAAGAAAACTGTAGCTGTGATGCCATATTGGAATGCGAAGAGTCCTCAATTGAGGTAATGTATTGAATCATATATATTTAGTGTATGTATATACAAGGGAAGATAAGTAATTACATAATCAAATTATATTATTATTATATAAACTATTAAGAGTTTAAGACCAGCTAGAAAAAACTGAACATAGAAATAGTGAAGTGAAAGTATCAACTCGATTCCTCTTCAGGTATATTGGAAGGCTAATAAGATTAAAATTTGAAATAACTAATCACATCAAGTATATAACATACCTGCTCCTCATTATGTGTATAAGTCACCTCCAATTCTCCTGATTCAGAAGTAGCCCAAACCTGCAAGTCCAGAGGGAAGAGATTAGAAGAGGGGGAGTTCAGATGAATGCTTGAATAATAAGCTTCTATTAAGCTTCAACCAATAAACAGTAGTGGAGATAATGGCAGTATGATACCTTCAAGGTATGGTCCAAGGAAGAGGATAACAGATAACGATCACAACAAAGCATGGACATTACCGCTTCAGAATGCTTTTCGAGGGTGTGAATACACTTCATATTCTCCAAGTCCCACACTCTTATTGTGTTATCCACTGAACCCGAATATAGTCTGTTACGCCCAACAACTAACGACACCACAGCACCAGAATGACCCTTCACAGATGCAGTAGCGTCAATTGAGGCAGCTTCGGAGTTAAATTTCCATGCAAATATTGAACCATCCTGCAGGTTTGAAATATAAGAGAGATCAGAAAAGCAAATAAAAACTCTCTGTTTATATACATAACGAAGTGCAAAGCACAGTTACTCACATGAACTCCGGCAATCAGCAATGTGTCACTCACAGCGAGTGAGTACACTTGTCCACCTGGTGCACTAAGGGTTAACTCTGCCTTAGTTTGAATGTTCCAAGCCTGAAACATGACCAAAAGATGAATGTCTGAGCAGCCACTTATAAGGTCCACCAAAAATAAGATCCACCAAAAGCAATTCATGACAGTAACATAAACAAAAGGTCATAATGATATTGATTTGAATTACCTTAACAGCATCCGTTATTCCAGCGAACACCCATGGTCCTTCACTTATTAGACACCCAACAGGAGAACCCATATCACCCACAGACGTACACTGAAACAATCAAATTATGTCATTCAATGCTGTACTAGTATAGAAGTCAATTCAACTTAGATTATAAACCTGATAATACTCACCTCGCCAGTATGACAATTCCAAATCCGAACCGTCCCATCTTTACTGCCAGTGAAAAGCTGCTCGGAGCCAGATGGCAGAGTGATACCAGTGACAACCTGAAAAATATTTTTATGGAAAACATTGGTGTTAAAAGTCAACTGAAACAACAATATAACGTGGAGAAACCGATGACAAAATTCAAACTGAATACCTTCTTGTGCCCCTCAAGCTGAGCAACCCTAACAATTCCATCACCATAACTCCAAGAATGTATATATTTGCACTTGTCACCATGCACACAACTATCCTTTAGCCAGTACTGGCATATCTTAGGCTGTGTTTTCTGCATGTCAGGTTCATTATGTGTAATACAGGCAGCCTTCTGCACAGTCGGGGAAGGATCACACCGATCAACCACTCTCTCCAGGCTAATGTTGTGCTTCCTTTTCGGGTGATTCTGCTCTTCAGTCAGCCTCCTATAAACAGCTTTCAATAGCTTGGGTGAACCATGGGACTGTTTACATTTCGACCCATTAGAGGGCATAAGAGCCTTAACAGGCGCGACTCTATCAGGATGCACGAAACGACACGGGTTTCTCTTGCAGTTCCCAGCCAACCAAAACTTGCAAACATTTCCAGGAACGGGACCAACTGAACCCTGTCGATGCCAAGTCATCGAACCTCCAGCACGTCTCAGTGGCGCTCTACCAGAAGCAGTTGTCATCATCACTCTACAGAACACAAACACGCAGACGCAAACTAATTACTACTACAATCCCAAATTCTTCCAGCATCCAAACTTGTGATGGTCCCAACAAGCACAGATCAGAATTCCCAAAATCCACATAGAATCCGGCCTTTTCGATCTAAACCAACAAAACCAACCAAAAAAAACCCCGGAAAGCGAGAAACTTTCCGACCCACGATCCAAATTCATCAATAAGAGCCAACCACACTGTCACGACCCCAATCCGGAAAGCGAGGAACTTTCCAATTGTCGATCAAATTCAATAAACCACAATACAATACATATGAAACATGATCAAACCCCTAAATTAAAACAACCCTGATAGAATTCCAACTTGCGACGGTCCCAACAAGCACTGAACATCACTTGCCACGGTCCCAACAAGCCGAAATAATAATCAGAATTCCCAAAATCGACGTACAGTCTGGCCTTTTCGATCCAGACCAACAAAACTAACCAACCACAAACCCCGGAAAGCGAGATTCTTTCCGACCCACGATCCAAATTCATCAATCAAATCCAACCAAATTCTCAAAACCCTAATCCGGAAAGCGAGCTACTTTCCAATTCTCGATCAAATCCAATAAACCACATGCAGCATCGCATATATGAAACATGATCATAATCCGGAAAGCGAGGTACTTTCCAATTCTCGATCAAATCCAATAAACCACAACAGCATACATAAGAAGAAACATAATCATCACCCTAAATCAACACAACCCTGATGGAATTACAGCAATAAAACCCTAAAACTAAACGCTAAAACAAGAATTCAATAAAGCAGCCGTCGAAAACGTAAAAATCGAAAATCCGTCGTAAACCCAGAACCAGAAATCGTAAAATCCGTGATGGGCAGTCAGAGGAATCATCGGGGAGAATACTAAAAAACCCATAATTCGAAACCCTAATCGAAAATAAGAACAGTAGGTGGATAAATTCGCGTGTAGTAGCAAACCTGAATAAGTCTGTAAGACTGGAAGATTAATTCTCGGTGATGTTGTTGATTATGATGATGATTAATATGATTATTGATTAGTTGATCGTACAAGTGAATTATTAGGTGATTGTGATCTGAGATTGAAGGAGACGAGTTAAGGGAAAATAAGGTGAGGTTTTGTTTTGGTGTTTTGTTATTTATACGTTTTTGAATTTCGGTTGGTCACTTTCTTGCGCTCCAAGTATACGCGGGTTTTTGTGTGGAAGTTGGGCTTTCTTTGTCTTTTTCTTGTTGGGTGCAATACAAGGTGGGCTTTCTTTCTCAGCTACACCGTTTAGGGCATGTTCTCCTCAACTTATTTCTACTTATTTTCAGAAAAAATAAGATAAGTTTAGAAGAAATAAAAAAAGTTTAGGAAAAATAAGAAAAGTTCAGGAAAATAAGTGGGAATAAGTAAAAATAAGAAAAATAAGTAAAAATAAGTAAAGTTGAGCTATCAAAACAACATGGATCAGAAAAAATAAGTAAAAATAAGTAAAGTTCGTAAAAATGAGTAAAAATAAGTAAAGTTCCAAAAAATAAGTAAAAATAAGAAAAGTTCAGAAACAATAAGGAAAAATAAAAAAAATTCAGATAAGATAAGATAAGATAAGTGAAAATAAGTTGAATAGAACAGACCCTTACTTTTTATTACAAAAGTAGATCAAGTTATATATACAACTAATTTGGGCTTGTGAGTAACTTAAAATTTACCTAGTAAACAGTCTTCTGTAATAATTTGTGTTTCTTTGTGAATAATTTGGATAGTTAAGAATGGACTTATGGTAGACATAAGTTAGTTTTAGGAAGACTTTTTTTTTAAGATAACAGAAAGAGCTAATAAGTGTCATTTTGTTTTAGTATTTCTTTTTTCAGTGAAAAATATCGTCTTGTTTTAGTATTTCTTGTTTTAGGCCCTGTTGCTAATGAGAAATTATTAGGTGGTCCAGGACCAATGGTCCATGCCACTAATAATATGCCAAGTGTAAAGTATTTGAAAAAAAAGAGAGAGAAAAAGGTAAGTCTATAAGATAATTTTTCAGATTTTTGGAATGACATACTTCTATTGGTTGGGACTATATACCATGTAGTGGTGTTGGACCACCTAATAATTTCTCATTGCGATCTTTCTGATAGTAAGTTAGGCAATGTTTCTTTGCTTACACCCAAGGACTTGATAATATGTTGGTTGTACCATGTTTTTTTTTCTTTTGACAAAGAGTCGTACCATGTTTCAGTTATAAGTGATTTGATATTATTTTTTTGGTGCAATAAGCGAATAGATATTACGATACGGGGTAGTTGAGCTTTATCATTTCGTAAACCAATAATCTTTATGCTTTGGTTATTTTCGACAAAGTTCTTTATGCTTTGTTATATTATAAGTTTGGTATTTATCACATAAACGGGCTGTCTTGGTTGTGATAATAGTACATTTTTATCACGGGTATGGAAAAGGTTGGAAATTTCGTTGTTTTGTTGATAAAATGTGGTGTCTTTACTCTAACTTCGGATGTTTTATATGATAATTGTATTTTGTATATTATGGCCTATACTTGACTACTGTTTTATGAAACAATAATTGTAATGTGTTGTTTCATTTGGTCTCGAAATTCATTTGGTTTGATCTCATTTGGTTTGATCTCGGGCAAACATTCAGGTTCGCAATTTTCTTTCAAGGCTCGTTGTTGGCATGGATAGTTAACAATCTCTCTAACTTGGATTCAAGTGCCCTAAGAGATTGGCCCACTCAGTTTGCAGTCACTTGCTGGTGGATTTGGAAGTGGAGGAACGCAGCTGTGTTCGGAAGAGATGATGCTATTCCTACTAATTCTACTCTCTTCTTAACACATTGTTTTGTGGAGAATAAGAGAGCATTCGATAAGTACTCTATCTTGCAGCATTTACCAGGTAGTACTACTTTCGAAGTTGGCATCCGCTGGAAGCACCCAAGTGAAGGCTGGATTTCACTCAATACGAATGTTGGACTCGCAGGAGTAGGAGGGATTTGAGGAATTCATTGGGTGGTTTTCTTTTAGCTTTTTATGGTTCAGCTGGTATTTGTACTTCTATGTGGGCTGAATTACTAGCCTTAGCGAGAGGACTGGAACTAGCCTGGGATGAGGGGTATCGCAAGGTGGAAGTTTGCCTCGATAACAAGACTTGTGTGGAGGCTATGCAAGGAGAGTACACGTCCCATGGGCCCTTGCAGTTCTTGATTTTGCATTGTCGTAATCTTATTTATAATAAGCAATGGAGAGTCAACGTGGAACATGTCTTTCGTGAAGGAAATCGGGCAGCGGATTGGCTTGCTAATCAAGGAGTCGAATGCTTAGATAAGTTAGTGATCGTGGAAGCTCCCCACCGTGATCTTTGTGGGATTTTTAGAGAAGATATTTTAGGTGTAGCTTGGCCTCGGATTGTGAGGTCTAGCTTTTCAATTTAGTTGATGTTTTCTCTCTTCTAGTACCAAAAAAAATAAAAAATAATATAAAGGCCATGTTTAGTAATTGGTTGTTGCCTGAAATGCTTGGCGTGTTTGACTGGCTGGAATAAGCCGGCTATTATTATTGGTTGTTTTGTTATCAACTGCTAAAAAAATGCTTGGTAAGATTGACTATAGCTTGTTAGCTATTCATATGTAAATTGGTGGCATTAATGATGTAATTTTAACAACTTTAGGACAATGTTGTCTCTTTCTATCATAACAAGGTAACAACCATTCAATAAAAGTTGTTGGTAGCAACTTCTTCATTATTGCCTTAAAAGCCGGCTTTTTAGCCAAGAAAATAATTCATTTACCAAACATATTTTGTGGATGTTTAATTATTTTAAAACGCCAATAGCTCAAAGCTAGTACAAAAACCAATTACCAGGATCTATTGCATACATCTGAGAGTATGTACTCTCAAGTATTTTTGTATGTACTTTTATGTCTTTTTTGAGAAAAATATATTAAATTTACATAAAATTACTCTAAATTATACTTGAGAGTAGGTACTATCAGTTGTACCTAATAATTTGCCCCAAAACATCCCCTGAAGTATCTTTATCAGCTTGTTTGATTATGAGCATGATATTGTAGCTTAAATTGACTGCTTAGATAGTAGTATGTGACCATAGATTTTACAATTAGGGATGTTGCTAGTGGTGCCACTTGTTTTGGCTATAACTCCTATTAGGATTTTGCAAGACCCTCTGCTAGGACCATCATGTAGAGCTACGTTTGATGAAGGGTGGATGACAGGCTGTTGATGCTGTTATTCTTGACGGTACAGCGCCTGCGCAAGAATTCTACATGGAAGTCGTATGTGCAAGCCCTTGATCTGGTTTAAATCGTTCATTGACATGGTTCTCGTGCTGGTTTGAGTTTGTGTTCATGGTTTCAGGTGCCTTGATATGATTCCTAGCTCCTTTGGGAGTCCACTTTGGTTTACTGATGATGAGTATGAAGAATTGAAGGGGACTTGACTCCTTTGGGAGTCCACTTTGGTTTACTGATGATGAGTATGAAGAATTGAAGGGGACTGCTATCTATCGAGCCAGCATGTTACAGGTACAAAAATGCAAAGCATACCTGTGTTGTATGTGCTACTAAACAAACCTATAGACCGTAAGTCAATGAAAGTTTTTGCAGCTCTATATCTTCAATCTAATAGCAGTATATCTTCAATCTAATAGCAGTTTAAGCTTGAATGTAACAGATTTGCCCCTGTTTGGAAGTACTAGATACACCAGGCAGACTTGTAGTTGTTTTCACCATGATGCATCTCTGAATGATTAATTGTCCTTGTGCAATATCAATCTTAATAGTAGCCTTTGACCCTAATACACTCTGGAATGTATTAGAGTGGAGATCTGTGCTATCATGTTTACAGTTTTACAAATTATTTGGATGGAGTTTCAGATACACTACCATTTTCAATTACATGTCTATGCAAATCTAAAGCGCTAAATAATTTCAGTAACCTTCACATTAACAAACATAGCACAAAATGCTCCTGTCCAAGAAAGTAGACATACTAGCCATGCCACTATACCAGGACAGAGAGAGCTTTAAATAGCGATGAGGTGCACAAGAACTGATGTAGAAAGAGGAATACTATAGTAAATTATGCTTCCTTCCATGAGTTCTCCTATAATTAGTTCCATCAACAGTAGTCTCGGTAACCTGCAGGAAAAGATCAGCAACTATAATAGCTCCAATCGGCTCTCAGGTCTCAGCTCTCAGATTTTACTCCTCTCAAGTACATTGACTGAAGGAACAAAAGATATAAAGAAACTCCTCTTTGCACTCAGCTCATGGCGTTGCTTTCAGTTCTGCATAATTTCAACGAATGTCATCATATGATAGTGACATCCTGAAGAACATGCAGACTTCAAAAGAATTCTAGAAAAACAGTAACAATAAGTAGACTTGAATCATGATTTACTTTATTTTATACCACAGAACGTTCGACTTACCTAGTTTTAGAAATTAAAACCTTAAAACATATATTTGCCATTTAGTAATAAATTTTTATATGGTCACCTGATGCTCTTTTAATTGTCTTGGAAACCAAGAAGAGAGATGAAAGCTGCTTCTGAAATTGCTGAATCCATGACACCAGTCAATTAGAGTAACGTTATGAACTTGATTATCCAGATGAGCAATGGCATTTTCAAGAGTCATGTTCATAGACTGCTAAAAATTCTGGAAGTGAAAGAATCTTACTGGCGGTACTCATCTCACCAAACTCAGAGAGTTAGATTTCACCAGCAAAGGAACTCATCCACGGGAAGGGACAGAGTCACAGAGACAATACATTGGCGCTAAAGACTAGCTACCTATTTTGAGAATCATCAAGATGGCAAGAGACCCATTGATGATGTCTAGCTATAAACTCCTGTGGGGAAAAAAAAAGGTATAACTCGAGGAGTAGTTTTCTACAACTCCATTTTGAGATGTTTTAGACAGCTGTATGAGCATATTCGGGAAATCAGTGCTACACATCATGGGTGCATTGCTCCGTCAAACACCCCATTAGCCTATTACTACTAAATTCTTTCACATTATCCTGGTTATGTGAGAGGCTAACCAGGGCAATCACTCTAGAAACAGAGGGAGTACAGTACACAGACAAGCAGCCTACTTTCCCTAGCCAAGACCAAACCAGTTTTCTCTGGCTTTTGCAGCTTCGAACTACAAACAGAGTAGCAGTATTCTTTTCCTTTACACACACACACACACACAAAGGCGTATTCGGAACTCTCAGCAAGGGGCTCCTCATCAACAACGAAAGTTCTCTTAACATAACACGGTTATTACCAGCTTCCTATTTTCTGGAGTCTGGACTATATCCAAACATCGGAGAGTGCAAAAAGTATTCAAATCAACTAATCATCAAGTTTAGTAACTGCTAGCAGCATGGACTAAACATTAGATAGCCATGAACAAAACAAACGAGGGTAACGAGAAAGGTGCATATGCCATTAAATTCGGGTTCGGGAAATAAGAATACAACAAACAATAAGTGATATGTGAAAGGTTCCACATAGACGTTGTCATGACGTTAATGTATGACGAGAACCGATAGATCATGAACAAGGTCTAGAGAATCATTGCTAACAAGTAATAGCAAATTAACAACACATATAGAAGCAAAAAGAAGGCGCCGGGAGAAAACAACACAACCAATATCTGCACTTGTAGTATTCATGATTGAACAAAGACTCCGCTACTACGGTTTCTACAAGAACTCCTTCCTCAGAAAAACATACAAGCAGGATTCTAAACGAAGATAACCAAAACGAAAACTTGAAACAGAGAAGCAGAATATACACTAATTCCATAGCCAAGCCAAATATGTACCGAAGCTATTTCACCTTGCTTGCTAACTCATCTGCCATGAATTTCTTCTCGTCGAATTTCACCAGCGCATCCTCACCAACGAGCCATTTTCCTGGGAAGCTAAGGTACACTGCTGAACAGTTACCACTTACCAGTGACACATTTGGAAGCCGGACTCCAATCTAAGTAAAGTCGACTCTCCCATATAGACTCTAACAACATGCGCACATCCAGCAATCACACCATAGAATACAAAACCCTTCACCAACATACAAATACTCATCCGCCATAAATTTTCTTCTCCTCGAATTTGACCAGCACAGCCTCACAACGATTACCAATGACAAGCTTGGAAGCCGCCCTCACAACAGTTCCAAACTCCGATTTAAGTGAACTTCACTGTCCTATAGCTACTCTAACATGCAGTATAATTTTGCAAAGATCACACCACCATCATCATCATAACCAATTCTGACCAAGTTAGAAAACCCTTCACCAACATACAAAAACTCGAACACTAGAGCTACAAAAGTCATGTCCAAAAAATTAGTACACCAAAACATCAATCAACCAACCAACAAAGCAACATATGAACAGCAAGCTATTAGACTTTTTGGTTGAGTTGGTTATCTCACACAAGCCACCTCACTTCACCTCGGAAATCCTATCATCACTCTTCAATCCTCCATTCTGCGCTGCGACATCAGACAACAACTTAACCTCGCTCTTCTTCTTGGCAACCCACTCGTCCAACTCATCACCATGCAGATGCCCGAACAACTGCTTCCTCAACAACCCATGCAAATGCCCAAACAACTGCTGCTTAACAAGCTCAAACGCGAAATCGAGCCTCTCCAACTGCTCCATAGCATTCTTATTATACAAGAACAACCCATAAAACAGCTCAAAACTATCCTTGGATGTATTATCCACCAAATTCAACAAACTCTCATACCCCTTGGTATTGATCGGCGTATCATCCAACTCCAGCTTCTCCAACACCCTCCCTACGAAATGCGTTATAAACTGCGACCCGGCCGCAAACCTATCATGCTCTGCGCAGCTCATCTCCTCCACCCTACACCCCTCCCTACGAAACACATCGAGAAAACTCTCACACCTCCTCAACCGCCCCTCCTCTGCACCAATCCTAACCCGATCGTACACGAACGGCAACCCGGTCCACCCGTTCTTCCCGCTCTCCGGCCCAAACATCGGGTGAGTACATAAAATGTCGAATTCCTGCGGTAATATCTGCAACACCAAAAAGTCTTGTGAGAGACCGTCTTCTTCACAAATTATCTAGAGATACAATCTAATTTTTAGCTTAAAAAGTAGACGTGGTCATTAATAGGCTTATATAGGCCCTTTTTCGTTAACACGTGATAAAGTGACCATTTTAAGCTTGGCGGTTACCACTACAAACACGATCACAAGAGACTAGCTGCTACTTTTATATGTGCTTGCATGAAGCTTGAGTTGATTGAGCTTCCATGAAACAATTCTACTTTCATTAGTCTCTAATGAGACCATCTAATTTTAACTTAAAATTAGACAGCCTTGCCTTAAAGTGATCAGTGTATAACCTAAATGATCGCTTTATCATCGTGTCAATCATAATTGACCACTCTGAAGACATTCTATTCTTATTAACGACTTTGTGCGCAAATTTTAGACCAAAAATAAACAAATAATAAGTGACCACTTTAAGCCCAATAGTGACCAATAAAAGCCCAATAATAATCACGTCTAATTTCAAGTCATCTACACATATAATTTGCGTAACAGCTAGTAAATGGTATTTCCTAATAAATTGCATACATGCTCTGATAGAGTGACTGAGTGACCACTTTAAGCCCGTCTAATTGGTCACTATTGCGCTTAAATTGGTCACTATTAGCCTTAAAGTAGTCTTGTATTATTAACACGATGATAAAGTGACCACTTTAAGCCCGTCTAATTTTAAGCTACTAGCTATTCTAAAAAAATCACATACCTGCAAAAACAAGGACTTTATGCATTTCACACCAAAAAAAAAAAAAACACATGAAGCCCAATAGTGATCTATATAAGCCCAATAATAATCACGTCTAATTTCAATCCATCTACGCAAATAATTCATATAACAGCTAATAGACGGTCTTTTCTAATAAATTGCGTACCTGCAGAAACAAGGACCTGGGAAACTCCTTAACAGACAAAACATCAACAAAAAGAGTAGACCTCTTAAGCCTCTGAAAAGGCAACGTCTTAAGCATGGGCTCAGTGGACAAAATCGAGGTACACAGGAGAATAACATCAGGGTGCTCCTCACAGAGGTCATGCGAGTCAGCAAAGAAAGCGGCCCCGATACGGGACGCGGCGGCAGAGTGGTCGGACCGGGAGTGGGCCAGGACAGTGTGGCCGTGGGAGACTAAGGTTTTTGCGAGGAACTGGCCGTAGTTGCCGAACCCCACCACGGCGATTTTGAGCGGGGTGGTTGGTGGGGTTGTGGTGAGGGTGAGGGTGGTGGCCAGTTTGGACTCCAGGTCGTAGGGCTGGGCGGCGTCGATGTTGCGGATAATGAGAGATTTAAGGGGGCGGTGGTGGTGGGGAGAGGCAGGGAGGTAGGTGGTTGTTGGGGAGATGGAGGAGAGAGAGGAGAGAGAGGAGAGGTGGCGTGGGGGTGGTTGGTGGGGTGGTGGGGTGGTTTTTGCGGTGGTGGTGGTGAAGGAGAGGGTTGACATTTTGGGGGTGTTGTTTTCTTTTTTTGTTTTGGTGATAAAAATGGTGTGATGAGGGAGTGGAGTTGTTGGAACTATTTGGGGTATGACTTGTCTAGTTGTCTCAGTGTTCGTAAGTTGTTACTAACTTGTTATACCCACGCACAAATTCAGTTACAGTATCGAAATGGGGGAGCAGTACTAGACCAGTTCTAGACCTGTTTAAACGGGTCGGGACATGAATTCCATCTTCATTTCTCACAAACTGGTATATTTTGCAGCTGTTAGCCTATTATGTACTCCCTCCGTCCTCTAAAGATTGACAAATTTTCTATTATAGTCCGTTCACAAAAACTGTCAAGGTCAAGGAGTTAAAAAACATTAATTAAGTTTCCATATTAACATCTTCTTTTATATCAACTCATCAATTTCTCCCACCAAACTTGCTTTTATTACCATGATATTAAGAGATTTTG
>CAAKMY010059711.1:0-11634 GCA_901111285.1 Corrigiola litoralis
AAAAATCGACTCAAAAAGCCGCTTTTGTGGACTATAACTCACGCAAAAATCTCGTTTCGGGCCCCGAAATGGAACCGGTCGAAAATTGTCAGAAAGTATCATAGACATATATAACGAAGAATGGAATAAGAAATTTGGCAAAAAGTAGCCTATGCATAGCAAAAACCGTCGTTTTTGTCTATTATGCTCACGCTCGAATCAAGCGCAAAACAAACTGTAAAACTATCAAGACGGAGGAATGACATTGCCATATGCTACAAGTATACTCCAATATATCCTAGGAGTATGTTTGGTCACTTTCGGAACATTATCCGTGAAAAATCAAAAATAGGCCCAAAAAACCGTTTTTTGTGGACACTCACGCAAAAATCATGTTTCGGGCCCCGAAATTGAATTGGACGAAAATTAGCATAAGGCATCCTAAACACATATAACGATGAATGGAATAAGAAAATTGGCAAAAAAATTAGCCAATGCTTTGGCCAATCCATCGATTTTGTCCTTTATACAATTGCTCGAATCGAGCACACAAAACACAGTGTAAAACTATGAAGACGGAGGAATGACATTGTCATATGGTGCCATTAAACTTCAATATACCCTAAGAGCATGTTTGGTCACTTTCGGAACATTTGTCGAAAAAACAAAAATCGACCCAAAAAACCGGTTTTGTGGACTATAACTCACGCAAAAATCTCGCTTCGGGCCTCGAAATAGAACCGGTCGAAAATTGACAGGAAGCATCCAAGACATATATATATTGAAGAATGGAATAAGAAATTTGGCAAAAAGTAGCCTATGTATAGCAAAAACCGTCGATTTTGTCCAATATGCACACGCTCGAATCGAGCGCAAAACACACTATAAAACTATCAAGACAGAGGAATGACATTGCCATATGCTACATGTATACGCCAATATACCCTATGAGCATGTTTGGTCACTTTCGGAACATTTTTCGAAAAAAACAAAAATCGACCCTAAAAGCCGGTTTTGTGGACTATAACTCACGCAAAAATCTCGTTTCGGGCTCTGAAATGGAACCGCACGAAAATTGACATAAGGCATCCTAGACATATATAATGAAGAATAAAATAATAAATTTGGCAAAAAGTAGCCTATGCATAGCCCAAACCATCGATTTTGACCATTATGCACACGCTCGAATCGAGCGCAAAACACACCGCAAAACAATCAAGACGGGTGAATGGCATTGCCATATGGTACAGTTATATACTTCGATATACCCTAGGAGCATGTTTGGTCACTTTCGAAACATTTTCCGAAAAAATCAAAAATCGATCCAAAGAACCGGTTTTTGTTTCCCACACAAAAATCTCGTTTCGGGTTACGGAATGGAACTGGACGAAAATTGGCTTGAGGCATCTAAGTCATATATAATGAAGAAAGAAATAAGAAATTTGGCAAAAAATAGCCTAGACATAACCCAAATCATCTATTTTGTCAGTTATGCACATGCTCGTATCGAGCGCAAAACACAACGTAAAACTATCAAGATGAAGGAATGGCTACAACTACACTCCAATATACCGAAAGAGCATGTATGGTCTCTTTTGGAATATATTCTAGAAAAATTAAAAATCGACCCAAAAAGCCGATTTTTGTGGACTATAATTAAAAGCAAATAATAAAAAGGAGAAAAAGACAGAGTATATATGTAATGATATCAACGTCAACGGACTATTTTTCTAGAGTTTGTTCAATAACTTATTGACCTAGATCAATTTCCAAATTTGTTAATCTACTGATCCTGACTTCTATATTTTCAGCATCAAATCATCAATGCTTACCTATGTGCAACAACACAATTCATTGCTTCTGAATTTGGAACGTCTCTAGTCAGAAGAAGGTAAACTAACAAGTACTTCTCCACATCTAGGCCAACGACATCCTATGACTGATCAAACCACCCATTAGTAGGTCCTTTAGCTGCACCCTATAAATACCCATCAATACTGGATATCACATACTACAAAGTTTAGAACATCAACAATCTCACTAATATACCAGTCCAGAGTACGAAAGACAGTGGAAAAAGCTCTTTCGAGTTTCGAGTCATCTCCTCTAATCTCCTACCTAAAAATGGCAATTTACAGGCACTGTTTCATCTTATCTTTGATGGTGGCTCTGTCAGTGTCAAGCTTCCAAATGAGCTTTGCAGCCCGGCATCTCCTGCAAACGCTTCCTCCTCTGCCGTCATTGCCAAACCCAACCATGCCTCAAGCTGCACTGCCCCCATTGCCGAAGCCAAGCATTCCACAAATGCCAGCAGTCCCAAAGCTGCCACAGGCAACTTTACCACCATTGCCATCTGTACCAACTGTGCCCAAGCCAGCAACTACTCTGCCACCTCTACCCGCTGCTCCTGCTCTATCCAAGGCCACTTTGCCACCATTGCCATCCAGTACTGCTCTGCCCACCATGCCGGCTGTACCAACTCTACCCAAGCCAACAACTACTCTGCCACCTCTACCCGCTGCTCCTGCTCTACCCAAGGCCGCTTTGCCACCATTGCCATCTGGCACTGCTCTGCCCACCATGCCAGCTGTACCAACTCTACCCAAGCCAGCAACTACTCTGCCACCTCTACCCGCTGCTCCTGCTCTACCCAAGGCCACTTTGCCACCATTGCCATCAATGCCTTCCGCTCCTAAGGTGACATTACCTCCTCTCCCAGCTATGCCTGCCGCTCCTACCACCATCCCCACAGCGTCTTCGAATGCACCATCTCCATCTCAGTGATTAGCCAGAAGTCTATGAGTACCTGCCTTATATTTATACAGTTCGCTATTCCTGAGATTGTAACATGTATTTTGTAGTATGCATTCTAGTATTCGTTTGTAGTCCAACTTGTAGCTTGGTGGATGGCCGCAGCTATATTTGAGTGTCCGGATATTTTTATACGGTGTGTAGCATGTTTACATACAGAGGTTGTTTTATATTCCACTAATAAACTTAGTAGTCCGGACTCCGGACTCACGTCTTCTGACAATGTAATAGCATAACGAGGTCAATACAGCATACAGAACTCACCTACACTGATACACAAATTTTAACAGGGAAAATAAATTCCTTACAGTTGTACACGAAATTTTAAAGAAAAAGCAAAATCATAAGGCTACTGTCATTTCTAAACGATAGTGCTTTTGAGTCACTGTTACAGTCATTTGACAAACAGATAAATAAACCATCAACAGTTCAACACAGACCAAGACCTCTCTCACTCAAAATGACTGATGACATAACCCTCGTCTCTGGAAGAAGCTTTAGCATCAAAGATGCAAATATGTCAAGAACAAACCAAATTTTTTTAATTTTTTCCTACTAATCCTGGTCAAAACCAACAGAATAATCTTCCCAGGGCAGACAGATGAACTGTGAGGATGTTCGTTTTTCTGACCTCGAAGAACTACGGGCACAAAGTGTCTTACAACCTCTACAAGAGTTTTCATAAAAAAGATATATGTTGTTATACCATGTGACAAATTCCAGAATTTATAATTAACAGAACCAACCACCCGTTCCTATTCCAATGGTGCTCGGCGTTTTAGAAGGTAAAAGATTTGCAACCAGACTTTGTAAGGAGTTAACTTAATTCTAATATAGTAGTCCACAAGTAGGGATGTCTGAAGAAGACTACAGCTTCTGTCTCAGGAGTAATCAGTTCAAATAAGAATTACGCTAAATGTTTGGCAATTCACTAAGAAGATGGCATGCAACAACATACGCATGGAAGTATCAAGAACTCAAAGTAAAGTACTTATCAGCTTTATGCACACCAAAAACTGTCAAATACTTCCACCAGCACAACAATTATATGTTCATCGGGGGGGGGGGGGGGGAGAAAAAAATAGTAGCATGAGATGAGGGGAAAAATGCTTGCAACCTAGATCACACAAATGCTCATATCATCAATCCTCTTTGTAAATATTAAAACATTTGAAAAACTACATCCAGTTGATATGAGGTTTTAGGGAAATAACAACTTAGTGGACTGAGATTTACCGTTTACATAATGACACAAAGGTGATCTATAACATTAAAGTCGAGTGAAGCTCCTAATACAAACAGTTGTGTGGGATGTTGACATTGACTTTTGGGCATTTTAATAAAAACGTAAATGGTAATTTTTCTCCTAATTCAAAAAATTAAATCAACTTATTAAAAAAAACCAAAATCACGGGTTTCACCCAACTTTAGAAGCAAACTAGCAGTCAAAATCTCAAGCTAGCTAAGTGTAATTTTTCCTAGATATCTACCATTCTATTTCTAGCCAGCAACAACGGGAAATAATAACCAATAATCTCAACATCCATGCCATGCATCAAAAGAGCAAATAAAATACGATAAGTCCATTTTGACAAACCATGTATTTACTTTTCATGTGTTAATCTCAGCCGAATACATTAGAATTCATTGCTTTAAAATATAAAACATGTCTCAAGTCGAGAGGGAGGTGACCTAACTAACCAATAGTACACATTTTGGCCAACCATATGCCTTTATTCATTAAACCACCATTAAAAGGTTCTCTCAAATCCCCACAATAAATACACATCAATGCTACTACATCTTTCACAACAAAGAAGAAGGAAAAAGTACCCTACTAAATATTTCAACGAAGAATACACAACAGAGAAAAGCTCTTCCAGTTCCATGGCAACTTCAAGCCTACTTCATCTCAATATCTAGCTCTCAAATAACTTTTGCAGCCAGGCATCTCCTACAAGCACTTCCTCCGATGCCAGCAATCCCCACCATGCCTCAAGCTACATTGCCTACATTGCCTCACCCAAGCAACCCACAGCTTCCGGGGATCCCAAAGCTTCAACAGGCAACTTTGCCACTACTGCCTGCAGTGCCATTAGCCAATAACCTGCCTAAGCCTGTAACATTTCCACCACTCTCTACCACTCCTCTGCCAACAATGCCAACGACTCTGCCAACCCTGCCCACAGCACCTGCTCTGCCAAAGGCCACTTTGCCGAAATTGCCATCCATACCATATGCACCTAAGATGACACTACCACCTCTCCAGACTACGCCTTTTCTTCCAGCCACAATTTCCACAATCCCTTCTGTTACACCACCACCACCTCAGTGATAACTCTCATTACATCCCTATATATAGGAAGCTAGTTTTTATTGTATCACATGTTCTTAATTTTGTTTATTATTTTCATTCATGGATTTCCACTCAGAAGGCGCAGCTTAGTAAATGACTATATTTGAGAGTGAGAAAAGTTGTTTACATGTGGCAATGGTTCACTGTAGCTGTAATAAGGAACATAGATTATTTGTCCATTTATGGATTGGTAATTGAAACACTTAAGTCTGTTCTGTTCCTATATCTGTATGATACACTATAAAATACAACTAACTGCATAACAGGCATACTCCACATCTAAATACTCTTGTATTACAAGCAAAACACATACAAGTATACAACTAAAGAATGGAAATGAATCTATGAGATCAACTGTACATTCATAAGAAGTAGCATTAACCATGTAAATCGGGACAGTCATCAATATGTACAAAATGCTGCTCATGGCAAGAAAAGGAGTATAACAAAGAAAACGAAGATGAGTGGGGGACATTTGCTGCTACGAAAAAGCAAACTCGTGTTGATCTCAGTATTTAGGCTAAAGTGCTAAACTCATCCATAGTAAGTTGAGAAAATTTTCAAAAAACAGCCGCTTTAGAGATTGTAAACTCCTTGTTGAAATAATAGTGTCAAAACACCCGCTATAGAAGTATAGATCCCTAACAAACATGGTCTGGGAAGTCAAAACATAAGCAGAATGCAGTTGTAATCAAGAGGATGTAGATAAAAAATGATAGAATCTATAATTAAACAATTTCAAGAACTAAAGAGCAAAGCCGCCTGTATTGTCTGCCTAAAAGATATCTGGACTTACCATCATATTAACTTGACTCAGATATACTGACCTATCACAAGCTGCATATGGAAAAACTCTGTCAAAGAACTTTCTGTCATGATGGCTTATTCCTACATGGATGCAGGATTTCTTTCCGCGGGGTGACAAGACACCATCACCTCTTGCAAAATGTGTTATTGTACACCTCAGTTGGTTCTTTGTTTTCTAAATAAGATATTATATGTCCTTAACAGTTTAACATTATATCATATCGTAATACGATATAAAATGTTGCAAATATCAATGTGCGGCGTACTCTTTCAGACCTCCTCTCTCCCTGAAACATCGTGGCCCACCCATCCCCAGTGATGGCTGAAGCACCCCCTTCATAAGGAAGATCTCATAAAGTTCTTTACGCTTGCAGTCTCTTGTTTGTCCAATAAGACTGCGTACAAGTTAATACGTCAACATTATAGTGATGTCATATCTCTGTGATAAGAAGGAGAAGTCGGATGGGAAAAACACTAAAGTTCTCTATCATCGAGCACAAGCATACTTTAAGATAAATGAGTTGGAAAAGCCAACTTAGACCTTGGAGTGTATGGACAGACCCAAAGTATACGAACTGAGTTTTTTATTTGTTAACCGAAGAAGCAGAAGTTCTTTATCTGAGTCACGTCTGAGGAATTGATGAACTTCATAATGAGAAAGAGAGTGTTTGCTAGAGCCCACGTTCTATGAATATGGTGAAGGTTCGGCTTTGAAGTTCAAAACCACAATTGGACGGAAACCTCCCACGATTCTGATTCAAGAGAAGCAATGGCTTCCAAAACCTCACATTGGCTTAAAATTAATCTAATGATCTACTCAAGCCATTGATTACAACACACCAAGAGATTTGCATTGCAGATCATGGTAAGGATGTTACTTCAGTTACCCAACAGCCAGACTGTCCAGAGTTTGCTTCAGGGATCACTGATGACCTGACACGAGGACATGTAGCTGAATTCTACTCCAGATGACCTTTTATTGTACTGACGTTGAAGTATCAATCGCCTATCTCAAGTGAATAGGAGAGCTGGTAAGGACAGCGAAAATTCACCTACATCTATCCAACCGGCTGCATCCTAGATAAGTTCAACAAGCAGCGAGTCCACTTTGACTCCCACTCCTCGACAATTAGCTCGTGGTAGGCAGAGTTAAGGGGATGAGCGACCATAGGCATTGTACCAATGCGAATGCTGTTTTGCCTTGCAGGTCATAAGTGGGATTATTACGAAAGATCCCTCTACCATCAATTCTACATCAGAATTGTCCAATCCCAGGAAAGAGCTTGAGTATTCTATCCCCTAGTTACAATTTGTCTAGTCTTTGTAATTCTTGTGTAGGTTGGTGTAGTCCTCTACGTCTTTCCTATACATAATCAGCTATTCATGTGTTTACAGCATGCTTCAAGTCCACCTAGGTGGGCCGATGATGATCATATTTGTTGCACGTAGAAGTAAGGTTAAACAGTTTGACATAACACGGTGATGACATTGACAACAGCAAGTCAACAAAAATTCCCAGAATGACATGATAATGAACAAAGTTTCAGGCCATGTAGCTTTTAAATGGCTATTGACTGAACGGTGCTAGTATCCTCTCCTAGACTTGACAAGAAGACTGCCAAAGATTCAATAAAAGGGAAAACAAATCAGTGAGACCAAAAAAAATATGCTTTAAATTGTTAAAACACTGCCAGTGCAACTAAGAAAATGTAACAGTTTTCTCTTCCAAAGTCATCCTGCTGTCAGCTTTGAGTGACAAAAAGGTATTTAAGGGGGCGGGGAGGGGGGGGGGAAGAAAAAACCAGGGAAGCTGTAACTATTGAGTATGATGGTGCTGGTACAAAAATACATCCGTACAGAGCTTGTTCAATAAACCATTGACATAACAAATCCCAATTTTCTTCACGATAAAGCATGTAACTAGTCACCAGAGAAAGCAGCTAAATTCTCCATATCAACTCCAACACTATTCAGAGATTCCTCTAATTACCATACTTCTATTTATATTTTACAACAGAATCAAACAAAACCTACAAACTATATTGAGTACTCAAACAAAGGCTGCAAAGACATATTGAGAACAGATAACCATTCCTGATATTCCAGGAGACAATAGCAACACAGATGAAGCCCATGATCTATTTCACATACTCACATGAGCTTTTAGCCTGGCAATCTTTTATAAACTGTTCCTCCAGTCTTCGACATAGCAAGGTGTTCCTTCCACAACACTAGTCCAAAAACTATCCCCACCTCAGTCATAGACAAAGCCAATCATTTCCCAAAGGCAGGTGTGCATGACACCTCACATCATTTGGCTTACCCCCTGTCCGCAATGATGGCTGCTTCTATCCTTCTAAAGCCCACTCTCCTACACAGTCTGCTGCTCCACTGGCCAGACTGACTACTGCTTCTGCCTGCCAAAGGCCACCTTGTCACCATTACTGAGCTCCTCAGTCCATTTTTTCCCGAAACTTCTGTCCCCTATGATAGTATTACCTCTTCCCTGACAATCCATTCTGCTCTATGCCAATAACTAATGGGCATTCCTGCCTTAAGTATCACATCACCTTGTCTATACAACTCATCTGTAAGAAAGAATTCATATTTTCTGTACTTGAGAGTTTGAGCACTTTATATTGCTTGTGATACTCCTCTGCCACTGCCACTTCTTTGGGAATAGCTTTGTTCAACTTGTATAACAAAAAAAACACTTATTTTCATATAATCTAGAAGCCCATATTTCCTAATTAGTATAGGCAGAAATCTAAAGCATAAAAAACCACGTTAAACAAAGAAAGACAAGACACAGGTAAGCCAAGAACAAGAATCAATTCCATTCATGTCAGGAAGAAATGTATTTACAACTGTACAAGTACATAATGTGAAAAGGTAAGGTAAAAGCCAAATATATCGGGAATACCTACTAATAGACACCGACTTGTAGATGCTCAATTGCTCATGGCGAAAAAAGCTTCCTTGATACAGATGACTCATTTGCAGCTTCTGCTGAAGAAACTTGTGCGCATTTGCTCAATCAAAAGTCATTTTAATGCTTGATTAACAAAATATCTCTGCCACAACTCCCTTTGATAGCATCTTCTAGACTTTCAGCTTTATCAAAATCAACTTTGAAAGTCACCATGGTCGTGCCATCTTTACCAGTGTCATAATCTTGCTTTACATCCTCTACTTGAAATGATTGGAGCTGCTAGAAGGTTAAATTCGTTATATGTTTATTGCTCCGTATGACAAGAAACACAAAGAAGGGAGAGAAATGTCAATCACCGAAACATATCAAACCCAATTTCATTGTTGTCATTATTAAGTAATATCATGAAAAAGGAAAAGTGACAAGAAACGGACTAAGCTTGCTACTCTTGCTTACCTGATGGTATAGAAGTCCCAAAAGATCAAAGGAAATCTCCACACCCATTGGAATCTACAATGTAAAACCCCTGCATTAGAATAAAGCATGCAGAAACCGTCTCCTTTGTTGCGAGAAAAATCATACTTTTGCAAGTTAATCTTTATCTTTGATTCATAATAGTTCCTCAAGCTATTTTTCAGCATGCAAACTAGTTCCAGTAACTATTCTTAATGTGACAAAGGAAGAGTTGAGTAAAATAGATTACTTTTGATTTCACCAAACAAGTTGGGGCGTTTTTCAAGCAGTCTGATGTGACCCCGCCGTAAGCCCTGACAAGCCCTCCAGTACCTAGTTTGATACCGCCAAAATACCTGTCATTTAATGTAAGAAAACATAATGAGGACTGAAACTACATTTGTGGCATATCATCTCAAATAAATAAAGAAAGTAGACTAGAGTGATATCCGGCATTTGTCAATCATGAGAGCATGATTACCTGATAACGACTACCATGACTCTGTCAATACCGGAAGTATCGATGGCGGAATATATGGGTTTGCCAGCAGTTCCTGATGGCTCACCATCATCACTAGATCGATATTGATCACCAATCTATATGAGGAGCAAGAATTTAACCCACATTAGTACTTCTAATGAGAAAACTTGCAGCAACAACGCAACGCCAATTACAGAATTGCTTTATCATATTCATGCTTCATAAAGTACTGCATCCTTTGTAGCACTACTCAACCTATAACTTTACCAGTTTACCATGATGCTTTATCCTTTTTTCTTCTTTTAAAATCCTTAATAAGTTCAATATAAGGTCGAACATACTAAATCAATAATGAAAAAGCTTCTCATTCTCATGGCATCAAATTTGGCCAAACACAAATGTCTCCTCAATATGTTCTTTACTTCTCGTTTTGGGCACTCAAAATGATCTTCACTATTCAGGTCAAATACAACTGTCTCACTAAGTTGTCCTCTATCTCTTACTCTTTGTAGTGTACTTCACTAAGTCTGTCAATTGATATCCCAATCAACAGCGTAACTAAAGTATTCTATTTGCAATTACAGGGGTAACGCTGCATACATCCGAAATCCAAACTCCACAAACCCGCCCTCGGCAGGAGCCTCTTTCAATGCACTAGGACAATAATTTCACAAGCAATTACCGAAATTCCAAACTTACTAACAATATCAATAATACAAATTCTTAGAAAGACCATCTATTTTTATAGTAAAAGTATACAAGCTCAATCAACTTAAACTTTCTCCAAGCCCACGTCAAATTAGAGATATATAACCCTTTGTTCGGCCAGCATGACTTTGTCTACTTTTACAATTAAAAAGACAATCTATCCCAACTCCCAAGACAGTCTTATATCAACAATATAGCATGCTTTTATTCCACTAAAAATTGACCACTTTCAGACCGTCTAATTAATTAAAAATTTAAAACTAATCAGGCAAATACCTTATAAGCCCAACAATTATGAGTGGCACGGTTATCCCTCACCTACAAAATCAAAACCAACATAAAGCTCAATTCTTTACAATCTGTAACACCTATTAACCAAAACCAACATAAAGATCAAATCTTTACAATCAATAGCACATAATAACCAAAACCCAGATACCATTTCTCAAAAAACTAACAAGAAACCAATAAAAGGCACCTCATTTAGGAAAGAATGCGCAGATTGTTCATTATAAACAGGACCAGCAATGGCAATAAACTTGCTCTTTTTAATCTCTTTCTCAACAGTCACCCTCTGAGCAAGTGTGGTAAACGCGCCACCACTACCACCACCGTGGCTGGTGGTGGCGCTGGCGGTGACCATGGTGGTTTTGTGTCTGAGGAAGGATGATGAGAGTGATAAGGATAAAAGGAGAGTTACTGAGTTACGTGGTTTAACTAGTTTATGTCTGATGTAATAATGATGGAAGTAGTGGAGTTTGACAGAGTTTGTTGTTCCATGTACTTGCATTTCATGAGTTTAACTGTTTAAGGTTGTTTTTTGGTTTGGGGGTTCGTTTTGTTGGTCGGTTGGTTTGGTTGTCTATTCTATTTTGAGTTCTCATTTTCTTGTCGAATTAAATACTTTGGCTTCTTCGAAAAAAAAAGAAATGGTTCGAAATCTTTAGAAATCTCAACTCTTGTCCCTTAAAAAATTGGTGTTCAAATCTGGTTGTTTGGTTGCCAAATAAAATCATGTGAATTCACAATTTTCATAAATTAAAAAAGATGAATTTATTTGGTTAACCAAAATTATGGGAATTTAGAATTCATGGGAATTTCCAATTC
>CAAKMY010059711.1:11672-65715 GCA_901111285.1 Corrigiola litoralis
TATAGAATTTAATTCCTACATTGCAACCAAACAATTTTGGCCAATTCCCATGAATTTGTAATTCATTGAATATAGATTTTCATGGGAATCATGAATTCCCACATGCAACCAAACAACCACTTATTTGAGGTATGCATTTTATTGTATGTGCCATTTAAAAAAAATTAGACTTATATTAACTATATGAATTTGCAATGGTTTCAAAATTTTAATCTTTGTTGTATAAATTAAGAGGGGTTGAAACAAACGTAGAGAAAATTGAAATTTTGAATATCTGATTGGTTTGGTGTTTAAATAGCACATATAGAGACGTAGTGTACATCATATTCACGATTGAGAAGGAACTCTTATCACATTAACCGTACTTCATTGAAATCCATTACGTGCATCCAAATAAACAAAATTAAGGATTTTTTATTACAGTGAGAAGAATAATTGACCATTACACTAAAATGTTACTAGCGCTAGTTTTACAGAAAGAAGCAAGCCTCACTAGGCACTACAAAGAATTACATCAATCTGTCTTTGTAAGCTGGGGTTCTACTAATATACAGTTAAACCTTACATGTCACCCCATTATCACCAGCTCAAACCTAAATAAAAACATTTGAGCTTACTTTGCTCCTCTCAAAGTTGACTGAGCGGAATCAGCATCGGATAAGTTAGTCAAATTCTAGTTTTCCTAAGTCAGTTAGCCCTCCACTAAAATAGTCATTAAATGGGTTAGCTTACAAAATTTAGTCCCCTCAGGAAGTTCCATCCTACTTCCTCTCTCTTCCCTCTAATACTTGGGTAGGACTATACCTTTTTGAGCTCTTTCTACTCAAAAAATAATTAATCAAAGATTTTCAAGTGCTTTTTAAGAACCAGCAGCACTGCCTCTCCCGAATATGTAATCCGAGTAACCCTCAACACTGGCTGAATCTATGGTGCTCATCGTACTACATGTGCCTTCCTCTGAGCAGCTAAATAAGGAAGACACCTCACTTGATGAATTCACCCTTGGAATGCTTTCAACAGAGTGAGTAACCCACTCCTCGAGATATGAAGGATCATTTGCACAAACATTCCTACTTGACTGACGCTGCATCACCACAGGATCAGCAGTAGCATCAGATCTACTATGCCGGGCTTTTGGCATGGTTGATTTTCCACCGCGACTGGCGGGAACAGCTTCAGCAAGCTTGCTGTCAGAGACGATCTTTACCGAAGCTGGGGGGCTTGGAGAATGCCTGCCGAACAAAATCCGTCGTCTCATCCACCGAATGTTCTTTGAAGTAAAAAAAAGTGTTTCCACAACTAAAAATCTATGCACAGAAGTAACAGAACTACATACATAGAGGCTTATACTCGAGAAAATTCTAGAAGACTAGAACACCATATTTCTGCATACAAAGGATTATTGGTAACCTTAGAAGTTTGTACAGAAAGACAGAAGAATCCTAAAGTATCACCAGTAACCCTACAAGACTCTACACCACAGAACAGTCCATTTTCTTTCCCTTGTCTTTCGAAACACTGAAGGACGCATAAACAGCAAAGAACCAAAAAACACGTCAGGCACCACGTCAACAATTTTCCTTTGTCACCTTAACTATTGGGACTTTCAGCCATTTTCTGCTCTTCATGCAATAGTATACTCATAGAAACAAAATGTTCTTACGAAAAAGATACAAAATTCAAAATTCTAATGAGCTAGAATCAAGAATATGAACCAGTGGGAAAGCCTCTCATCATCGCACTTTGACTTACTAGCTCTCAGTTCACATGAAAAATAATATATTAATTAGGCATCTTTGCCTCCAATACTAACTGTAAATTTCATCCAAGACTACCATTGCAATATCCATTCTACACCATGTCAAAGCTTCTGTCTTCCAACGTCATCATCATCTAACAGTTCAACATCCGTAATCCGTATTTTCTGGCTCTGCTACTGCCCAGCGGATCCAAAATAAGGATACTAATTGCAGTGCCAACTATTGTGTGCATCCATCAAGTGTTTTGTAAAGTTTCTATTAAATATTAGGTCCGCATTCAGGTGAAAGGACTCCAATTAGCCACATACATTTACAAATTGATAAGTAAAAAAACTACAAATTGATCAGCATTTCTCCATATATTTGTAACTCTAAGAAAAACAAGTGGGTCTGGACTTTAGACAAGTTCAAAGGAGACAAGAGTTTCTGATATCTTGACTCGGTTTATCCTGAAGCAATTCAAAAGCCAAGGAGTCCTAGAGTCTAACTTAAACCGCCTGCACAAGTGCACAACCCAGACAACGTCCACCAGCTCCTCATAGATCTAGTCTTCGATTCCTAATTAAGCTTTTCATATTATGTTGCATACTCCCACCAGGCCACCACTAAGAGGTTGACAGAACTTCTCAGAATTCCATTCCTTTTACAAGCCCCTAAGGAACCTAGTAAAACAAGAAGCTAGGTAATAAGTTCCTCAAGGATACGTACCTTACATAGAGAAGTATGTATGCTTCTTCTGATAAGACCCTATCCAAATCCACGCTGATAACCTGCCACAAGATTAAGTGATCGATTCTTAACTACTACGCGGGTGTATATATATATAAAATAAAATTAAAAAAAAATAAAAATAAACTAGAAGCAACTAAATTGAAGAATCAACCAGACCAAGTTCCCTCCAGCACAACTTTGTATCAACAGGAACAAAAAGTTTAAGTATGGGACCACTCTTCTAAGTTGGCAATACGGAACATACCACACTGTCATCTATCTTAAACCACTCTTCGCGGTAGTTTTTCACATAGCATACATAATGGCCCGAGAATGATGCAGTCATAACATCCAAATGCACCACCACTGCATATAGACTGTATACAGGGTATCTATCACTCGAGTGAGTCATATAAGGATTTATGTTCAGCATATGCGGAAACTGAATCAGCTTATTCAGCTTTGTGAAATTGCCAGCCTGAAGAAATCGTAAAGAAGAAGAAAAGCATGAGTATCTGCATAAGCTTTGTTGCACAGCAATAGAAAGAACAAGACCTTCTCAAAATATAATTAGAGAATGACCTGAAATCGCTTAAGTACAACTGTAAGAATGTTAGGTGCTTGGAAGACTGTCAGCTTCTTCTTGGCTTTCTCATATGATTTACATCTGTTACAAGTAGAATTGAGAAAATGTAATGATAGGCAAAAGCTACAGAAACAGAAGTAAACATATAAGGAGACGCTTACAGAAACATTAAATCATGATATGATATAGCAAAGACGATCAACTGAAATGAGCAGACAAAGACAGTGAACCTGCTGCAGAGGTACTTGTTATTGCCCTCCAAAATTTCATAAGCTGTAAACCGTTTGAGTGCTTGTTCAAGAGTTTGGATGTCCCCGTCTATCTCAACCGTGAGATCCATTATTCTCTCATACTTCTCGGACTTAGAGTGGCATTTCATACATTTAATCTGAGAAACACAGCAAAAGGTTATGAATATATTCCAAACAATCATCATCTAGTATATGAGCACATCCAAATTAAATAGTTACAAGAGCATGAAACACTAAATGCCTATAAACCAGCATTAAGTATCACACCTTAGAGTGAAGGTAACCACCGAAAGTCATGCCTACTATAGTAGTTTCCTCTGCTACAGGACCTACAAATCCACCAAGCTCAACGCAAATAGATTGCATAGTATCAACAGCATACCTGCCATCTTAGAAAATAAAAGATTAAGTATATTGTTAATGAGATCAGATTCAACATGCAGCATATTTGACTCTATAATGTCACCGTTTGTCTCACCTCAAAAACTCATGGGCATCTTCTTCTCTTCCATGACCAAGATGACTAATGTTGGAAAGTATCCTGATTGGGGAAAGCGGAGTATGTCCTTTCCTTGCCAGCTGGATAAGATTTTCAAACTCACAAATAAAACACCATTCCTCCTTCCAACCTGACAATAACAATGCAAATGAAAAAAGACATCAAGCACATACCCCAAGTAATTCAAAAAATTTTAAATCCAAGAGACAGTCAAGACTAGAGACTTGCATTCTTTTGAATGAAGCCCTTCAAGGAGATACTTCGTCAAAGGCCGAGTGTAGGCAAGGCATTGGAGCACCGCATTTGCATAGCAGCTGAAAAATTTAGAGATAACATCTTCAGAGAGTACTTGATTAAGGCATTGTTTGGCAATTAGGGATAAGCATATAGAAAATTACATTAGCAGCTTGAGTTAACTAGTTTCACTAACAGCCACTAGGTAGTATATTCAAGCTACACCATGTTTGTGTAAATATTGCATAGGTACTCTTAATATTCAAGCACGAAAAGGCTACTTAAATAAACCTACAGAATGCATATTTTGGGAATAACAACATCGGGCTAAAATGCTCAATGAGTGTGCTCTTCCGCAAACACTTAAGATTAATCTTACATACTAAGTAGTTACTATGTGCTAAAAACTAAACGGTATTTGAAAAAAGCCCCAACACCCCCCCCCCCCCCCCCCCCCCCAAAAAGAAACTCACTCTTCAACAACTTCTGTCTGAGTCATAAACATTTAAAAATAGGAAGCATAATCATATACTGTGAATGGTCCACCAATGATGATAAAATCCTTTCTTTTAAAAATAGATGAAATTGTGTTTGATGGTTGGGCCCTCTGCCAGTGTCCAAGACTTGAACCACATAACCTAACAACGAAACCTATTACATAGGAAGCATATTGTCATTCCACAAAAGCAATAACAACCAGTGTGGATTCCACTCCTGATGGGTTTTTTTTTTTTTTTTTTNNGGGGGGGTGGGAGGACTGATGAGAAAAGAACAGGAAAAATTGAACCTAATTAAAAAACATTCCAACCATTTCTTATGAGTACCTGTTTCCGCAATTTATAAGGCCAAATGGTTTCAACTCTATTTCGTGTGAGGAGTACAATTTCAAGAATGTGTCATACTGAAATAATGCCTGCATTATTGAAGCAACCCAGATTTTAGAATAATAAGAACAAAATAGCAAATCTTTGACAAGAAGGAAACGAATCCGATGTTAGAAAAAGACCTTGCGATTATGGTTTCCCTGGGTCTCAAGCAAGTTATCTCGAAGACTAGGCTTCTTCTGATGAGAGGTTTTAATATGGTCAACAACCTTCAGAAGAGAGGATTTTAAGCCATTACGCGGCAAGTTGCTCGGACTACTATCGCTCTTTACCCGCAACGAACTATTACCAGAATGCATGTTGGGAAAAGATTTGACTTCGACTTGCTTATTGGTTTGTGAATGCAGCCGTCCTGCATTTTGCAAGACCTCCACACCAGGAACGTCTTTGGACTTGGAACGATGTAGACCACCTGAAACAGCACCTTCGGAAGAATTCTGCTTCTTGAACGAGAGGTCTGGATTAGAAGCATTGCTCTTCCTTCTACTTGATTTCTCTCTGTTAAGCTTTTTCGCTGAATTCACCAAACCAGAGGAAGCTGAGTCCAATGAAGCATTTACATCTACTTCATTCTTCTGAACTTTTTCTCGGACCATAGTGGGAGCATTATTAACGTCTAGAACAGATCTCTCATTTTTGCCCAAAGAAATTGGTCTGCTGGCAAAGTGCAAGGGGTCATCTGTCGCTGTAGACAGACGAGGCATCCTATTATCAGAATCTGGAATTTCATGATGCATTTGAGAGGCACTGCTCTTTTTACTTGTTTCATGCAAACCTTCAACATAATTTGAGCTACTAGTCGCAAATTGCTCCAACGTTTCTCCATTTGCATTTAATTCGTCTTCCTCAAATGCACTAGGGCCTGGAGGATGACATTCATACTTGTGACCTTGTCTCCAGTGAATTATTTGGCATTTACTAGAACTACAAAGGGAAAAGTAACAAGTTGATATTACATAGTGCAAGTTTGGAAGCAGCAAAGGTGATCTCATATTTGAATACAAGTAAATGGCAGGCAATGGAGCAATTTATCCCTAACTGGCATTGCCAAGGAAAAACCAACATGTTTGGTAGGTTGTACTCACAGTCACAATGTAATGACTCCCATTCAGTACAAATAAGGTGGAAAATTAGGAGAGAGAGGGGAATGTCATGAATGGAGATGTAATTGATTATATCAACCCATTCTCTCCCGTGGTTTAGGTCTCTATAGCTCCTTACTAACAACTCATTCCTACATTCTCCAATATACAGGTCATAAATAGTACTAGATCCTCATCAAAATGATTGGCTACATTTGCTTTTAAGGAAACCATCAATTTCAACCATTACATAGTACTCGGCGTATATTATTGAATGAAAATCATTGTCAAAGACTCGAATCTGATGAGCTCTGGCCTCGAAAGTCAAATGTCAGCATTGTGCGTATATACTAGTAAGAGAACACACTACTCAAAACAAACCAAACATATGCTCAAAACAAACCACCAAACTAAAGCTCGATCAAACTAAAATTAAAAGCAAGCTCAATTTAAGCTCAAAAATACTCTAAGCTCAATCACATTAAAATTAAACTTAACTCAATTAAATCAAGCTCAAAATTACACTAAGCTCAATCAACTTAAAATTAAACTTAACACACTTCAGTGAAGCTAAACCACACTATCTCAATCAAATTAAATTTTCCTCAATTTCATTAAACTCAACTCTATCAACTTAAAACCAAACTAAACTCAATTCAATCAAGCTCAAAACCACACTATCTCAACCAAATTAAAACAAAAAACAGCTCAAGACGACGAATATACCAGTATCGGGCACCCTTACACCGTGAACACCTCGTCGATGTCGGAGCACAACAAACCGCACACTCATACCTCCCCGTCCCCGCACCCGACACCTCCACACCCATCTCCTCATACTCCTCAAACCCACCAACCTCCCCCACTCTCTCCCCCGTCACGACACCGGACGACTCATAACCCCGAAACCCATACACCCCACCCCCCATCCTCCCATCCTCGCCAACCCCCACCTCCGCCACCGCCGCCGCCTCGTCATTCCTCACCCTCCTCCGCACGACCAGCGTGAATATAAAGAGTGCCAGGAGTAACACCAGCTGAATCCCCAGCATTTACCCCGCGCCGAGGAGTAGCCTCCCTATAATCTCAGCCTCACACATAAAGCCGACGGATCAGTGACGTGGAGTAATCTCACCCGTTGATTGTCCGGCCAGGGTAGCGGCGGGGATGGGTGGTAGGATGGTAATATGGGTGCAACTGAGGGGTAAAGTGGGAATTTCGACTTGGGCATCTGATATATGAAAAAGTTTTATAAAAATGAGTTGAGATTTTGGGTACTGAGTAATTAATTAGGGTGCGTTACTATAATAGGACAGGAATAATAGTTAAGTACGTAAGTTGTCGCATTGTTTTATGGTCTGTTGTGCTGGGGGTTTTGTCTGGGTGTCCAAAAGCCAAGATTCTTGTGTTTTTGTCGTGAGTCGAGGAGAGGAGATACGAATATCGGAATATGGAAGTGGTAGTAGTAGACTAGTAGAAATGGTAGTAGATGAGTAGACTGGTATGGGAGAGACGTATCAAATAGTGAAAGGGGATTACCACTTACCAAGTTGGTGTTTTTTCTATGCGTGTCTAGCTCAGTTTTGAAAAAGGCGTACCAAACTAACCCAACTGCCCAACTTTTTATTTCTTGGCCTCTTGGCTTAGGGAGAGTATTGAATATGGTGTTTGTACTAGCCCAATATGGTTGGGACCTCCAACCCAAAGATGTTTACTTTTTGCTCTTAGCTTATTGGAATTTGGAAGTGAGCTCGTCTCTTGTTATGATACATCCAAGTAGACCTTCATCACTCCAAGCAAACATCTGACTATTGATATAAGAAGTATTGGCCTTGTTGTGAATGTTGATTTTCTATAAATGAAGGATTACATGTTTGAATCATCTCCTCCCCCCTCTTAATATTATGATATCATTTGTCATAGACCCAGGAATTTGAATATATACTACTTATAATAATTATAAGATACTCATAAGTAGGTATGTTGTATGTAAAAAAACTCTGCAGTTATTTTCTTAAGTGGTTAAGTGTGGGTTGATGAATGATAGTCTATTGATATTGAACATTGTCATGCTATGCATTCAATATAGCAATGTTGACCAACAACAGGTAGCGTCAACCCATTTTAAGGCGAGTTTAATTGTGTGGAGTTCGTAGTTATGGACTCTTACTGTAACAAACAGTTATTGATTCGTCGACCTCGACTAACGTCTCAAAAGATAATCATTCATCAATCAAAGCGAGTATATAGTGAGATAAAGAGATCACGATAATTGTAAGCAAAATCGACTAGTAAAATGTGCCTATGGGTATGTAAAAATGTGCCTATGGGTATAAATCATAATAGTAAAAGGACAAAACCGATGGTTTGGGCTACGCATAGGCTACTTTTCGCCAATTTTTTTGTTCCATTCCTAAATTATATATAAGTGCAATTCATGTAATTATTGGTTCTTTTTTTTCTTCCTTTCGTTTTCATACATATATTATTTTCAGAACAATTTAACAATCAAGTCGCTTTGGCCGAGTGGTTAAGGCGTGTGCCTGCTAAGTACATGGGGTTTCCCCGCGAGAGTTCGAATCTCTTAGGCGACGAATATTTTTTACCACATCTGTTAATTTTTGTCGGCCCATAAATCAACAAACCCCACAAATCCGCATGTGATTGAATCGGGTGCGCGGAACCCACAAGCATCAAGCTTAGTCCGCACCCACACTGAATGCAACCTCACCGCGTTATTGACTCCTTCTTGCGTTCCTGACTAGACCACCCGCCACCAGTGCTTACCTCTCTCCATCTCTTGTCTTTTCAGTTTTCACTTCAACTAACATGTCTAACTATTCTCATGCTCTCATTAGTGATGAGTCCTATGCTGTAGTTATCTTAGGCTACGTGTCGAATGTTAATGGAACATGGTAGGCTAAACAGCTGCAAACACTTAGCCTACCTTTAAGCAATGTTGACGATATTATTATGGTTTTGTTAAATCAAATAAATAATCAAGTAGTAGTAGTTCTTGGTTAGTGTCTAATGTCTCTCATGCTGCACACTTGTGTGCCAATTGGGTACCTTTGTGTCAACGAGGCCATTGTCCCATTGATCAGGATTCAGGATTGATATTTTACTCTTTGGCTAAATTGCCTCCCACCTATACGAAGGGTTGAATTAATGTGGATACTGGATAATGATTTGTGAATTACAGAATTGGTCTAACAATTGTATACTAACAATTGTATAGTACCAGTTGAAAAATTCTGGAGAGTACATGAGTATCTTTGTCGTACGAAAATGATTTTTTTTTTTTAATAAAAGTCAATGTTACATAGTCTCCAAATAAAATATAGAATAGATCACAAGATCGTGAATACAATATTTATAAAGCTCACTGTTTGCAACGATTTTTCTAAGCTCCAAATTGTAACCCATTACATTCAATATTTCAAGGTGTATAAGCTCCAAGTAACCCTACTATACCTTTTATATCTATTAATCTTATGAATGAGAGCTTAGCGATACGATTATGCTCTACCGTCCCAAGACCCACACCCTTAAATACGTCACAAGGTCTCATAAATTCATATTGTCGAAGGCAAATCATGATTACAAATTTTTGTAAAACAAAAGGCAATTATTCATGGTAATTACTTGTTTGATAAACTAAGTACTTGCAAATATTTTCCATAATTCACCTTAAGATTCAATATTTGTTACCAAATATAAATCATTACTTCCATATTGTTTCCCTTAAAAATAAAAATAACTTTATAACGCTGACCATAAAAGCGTAGTAGTACAAGAAAAACAAGGCATGAGTATTCTTCATGAACGATCTTAGAAACAAATTCTCACCAGAGTTATCATTTCCTTAATAATAACGTCTAAATTGCCTAACCAAAATATTTAGTAAATATTCTAGAAACCCATGGACAGAGTTGCAAAATTCAGGAAAGAAAAGTATACTGGGGCCCCACAAACCAGCGTATATTGGAATAATAATAATACTTCACATTTTGCATACCCTGCCGTTTCATCGCGTCCAACTTAATTCCTAGTTTCCCACCCCCTTTCCTTCCCTTGTTCATCAACAGCCTGTATATATACTGACCTAATAAAACCCATGACTCCACACAACACAACATCGTCTCACCCCAAGAAATAAACCCTATCATATGTCTCACAGACCCCGCGTCCCTCACTCTTCTTCCATCGCTTTTGGCCTCCATTCCCATCTCCTGGTCTCCAGTGAGATGTCCTCTAATTCCAACTGGTCCAATTAACAAGCATTTCTATTATATTTAGTTATTTACCCCTTCTGTTTTAACCAGCCCATATCCACATTCTTTCATTTTACCCACACTAATTAACATTTCAAGAAAATGGGTGTTAAGGGATTTGTCGAAGGAGGGATCGCATCTATAGTAGCGGGTTGCTCGACCCACCCACTTGATTTAATCAAGGTCCGAATGCAACTCCAAGGCGAGGCCGCACCAGTCGCACCGGTCGCATCCTACCGCCCTGCCTTAGCCTTCCACCCGGGAGGTGGGGCCCACTCGATTCACCTCCCGGCCCCACCGGTGGTCCCGCCCAAGGTGGGACCCATTTCGGTTGGGGTCCGGATCGTCCAGCAAGAGGGTATCGCCGCGTTGTATTCAGGAGTCTCCGCGACCGTCTTACGGCAAACTTTATACTCGACGACCCGGATGGGGTTATATGACATCTTGAAGCAAAAGTGGTCCGACCCGAGAACCGGAAACATGCCACTCGGGTCGAAGATCACCGCCGGGCTGATCGCCGGCGGGATTGGCGCCGCCGTGGGTAACCCGGCCGACGTGGCGATGGTTCGCATGCAAGCTGACGGGCGCCTCCCCGTGGCCCAGCGGCGCAACTACAAGAGCGTAGCGGACGCTATACGCACAATGTGCCGCGACGAGGGGGTGACTTCGCTGTGGCGCGGCTCATCGCTTACGGTGAACCGCGCCATGCTGGTCACGGCCTCGCAGCTGGCGTCGTACGATCAGATCAAGGAGACTATTCTGGAGAAGGGTGTGATGAAGGACGGGCTTGGGACCCACGTGACAGCGAGTTTTGCGGCGGGGTTTGTGGCGGCGGTTGCGTCGAACCCGGTTGATGTGATCAAGACTAGGGTGATGAATATGAAGGTGAGCCCAGGGGAGGTCCCACCGTATAGTGGGGCCCTTGATTGTGCGTTGAAGACTATTAAGGCGGAGGGGCCCATGGCCTTATATAAGGGGTTCATTCCGACTATTTCTAGGCAGGGTCCGTTTACCGTGGTGTTGTTTGTTACGCTGGAACAAGTCAGGAGCTTGCTTAAGGATTATTAATTGATTAAGATTGTTTTTATGTTATGATGATGATGATGATGACGATGATGAATTAGAAGATTGTTTCCAAGGTTTTTGGGGGTGTTTTATTTAGATTTGGGGAAAAAAAAGGGAAATGAAAAGTGGGGTTTGTTTATGAGATTCGATGAACCTAGGAATGACGCAATGTGGTTTGTCGTGTAAGTGTGTGCCAACTGGAAAAGTGTTGTGTTTGGACTTTTCCGCGTAATGTAATGTTCTTGTTTAGTAGTATGAAGTAGTATGGTTTATTATTCACTTAACACAGCTACACAAAGTTTGTTCACAGGCTCAATTGTTTGGTTTGCTTTGCACTTTTTGATTCAAATTAACATCGCGTAAAATTAGGTGGGATGAGCGCAATTCACTCGTAAAATGCTGCTTTGTTTTTTTTTTGGTACCATAAAATGCTGCTTTGTCTAATAAAGGATTTTGCACATGATGAAGAATAGCTTGATTTTGGACTAGTCCATAACGTAATTCCTTCTCTCACTGTTTGTTGAGTCTAAACACAGCGACTGAATCAAACAAAAACTGGCAAAATTGTTTAGCAAAATTGTAACAAGATTTTCTAGCAACATATGCACTATTATATATATTGGAATATATTCATTGATTGGGCTCAACCATCGGAGTATTGTTGACCAAGAGGTCTCAAGTTTCAATCTCGAAGCCCCCCTTATTACCACGCTCAACTTTAAATTGGCCTCGTATGAGAGGGCGTATTGGAATATATCTATTGATTGGATCCAACCAAAAATCATCCGCTTAAATTTTTGGTTGAGTTGATCCTCTCACATTAAATACTTTGCATGCCACTTTACAACTCTCTTACATTTCTTCTCCCACACTTCCCAGTTCTCCCTCTCAATGTACTCAATTGTGTCATACCTTTGTTTAGGTTGGGCTGCAGGTTGACAAGACTTTCACGTCAAAACAAAAAACTCACCATCTGCAATCCAATTTTTTAGTACTCTGTCTAAGAGTTGACTTTAATAATCAGGTATATTATAACAATTAACTGCCATAAGATATTAGTATGATAATTATTTGGTCATTGTCAGATTAAGCTGTATGTTCCGTTTCTCTATGGACAACCTTCATCTACTTAACAAGTGCCTCGCCATACGCCTTTTCATACGTTTCAAGAATGGTGATTACTTTTGATGGATTAACCTTTGGACTTTTTCTCTATAGCTACTGCATGAGACATGAGTTCGAGTCATTTGACTCTTTGTGCACCTCCACAATTTGCTGCAGAAAAGTGGGAATACGGACATTGATGATTTGACTTTCATACATTAAGTGTAATAATCTTGGTACATAAAATGTCAAAAATATAGAATAAGTGTTAGGAGAGTAACATGCTCTTTAGAAATTGTTAAAAGTAGTTTATTTAAAAACCTAATAAATACACACACAAAAAAAAAAATTGTAGTGTTGCGTTAAATGTTAATATATGCAATACAAAGGGGTATCATGAACTCCTACCTTCGAAATTGCTAACCATGATCAAGAGCACCCATACCTTTTATTTCATGGTGCATTGGTGCATGAAATAGTAATGGGTAAGCACAATTCTCTAGTTCTTATGTGAGTTAAACTTCGACTCATTTGGGGGTTGTGTGTTTTAGTTATACATTGAGTTTTGATTCTATTAGATGTTTGAGTTTCATTTCAAACTTGTGTATGAACTACTACTTAAATAGGTGTAACAAGTGTATGAAACTTCGTCTCACAGAAATACAATAGATATTTGAGCTTCGGCTCAAAAGATATAATAAGTTTCGATTCAATTATGTTGTTAGCTTTGACTTCTTCCATTCGACTAATTAACATGAATTCCCAATTATTAGTTAAACAAAATGAAACCCCAAGAATGTAGGCAAAATGGCACGACTGGAAGTCTGTACAAAGTTGAACTTCGAACGATTATTTATTCGTTGGAGAGTGATTAGAGTGAGTAAGCCGGATGTCAAGGTAAAGGGAGTGTGGCGGGCACATGGATGGTTGACAATATACATGTACGCGTAGAACCTCAACCGGTTAGTTATATGACTTATAGATTCGTCCGAATTGCCTTTCCCCACAACACCTACCAAATGATCCAAAGCTCCAAACCAAGTGACAAGGAATTTTCATTATACACCCTTCCCTGGTTTGCAACTATGACACCGAAAATCACCAAACGATTTTATTGTCGCATTGCATTATTGGCTATGGTAAGTTAATAAGTGGAGGATCCAAGACTCATGCATTGCTTTCAGCCTTTAGTTAGCTCCAAGCTTACACTTGCTTTCTCTCCCGTCTTCCACCTTACACGTGGTTGAACCATAATTCATGTTTGTATATTTGGAATTGTACAGTGTACCACTTGTGATATAAAATTCCAAGTTATAACATCGCTGGGTTCATAGGATTGGCGTACGAGTTCTTTACCAGTCAATTTTAATTCATTTATTATCATCATCCTATTGATCTTGAGCAATGAGCATCATAAATAACGGTCTCCATATATTTCCTGATGACTAGGGCTGTAGTAGACAGTATAAGATACTCCGTAGGTTCGTAGGACATATTCTTGCAAATTGCAGACCATGAGTCCATGACCACATATATTCTTTGCTCGTTAGCTAGCTTCAAACTGTAGTAGCAAACCGGGGAAAAACCGAATAAGAAAACCTATAAAACATTCGAATTTTACTACAGTACTATGGTGTATAAGCCATTTAAATTGGTATTATTTTTGGTGTAGAAAGTGCACCCTAAGTCCCTAAGTCACATATGAGAATAAAATCCCACCATAGTAAATAACTGGCCCATACGTGGTTGGCACGAGGCCTGGTCTTGTGGGCCTCGCTTCTCGTCACACCTGCAATGCAACCCGAGTCCCCGACGCAAAGTTAGTGCTTCCCTTACTAAGAGGAGTATTGGTATAGTGAAAGGGGATAGTGTTGTGGGAGGGTGAGAATGTGACCTCCCTTCCCTGATTACACTGTTGTATTATATTAACCCCGATGGGGAATAAAGGAGCTGTAATGAGTCTAACCATTTACCACATAACCTAACCTTTCTTTTCAGTAAAATTGTGTATGCTTATAAAGCATGACTAGCAGACTAGGTAACGACAGGTCAACAAGAAACCTGCCCGTAAGAAGAACAAGAAGCTACGTATAAAGTAGACTTCTTTTAATTATCAAAAAGAAAAAAAAGTAGACTTCTTTTACAAGTAAATACTATACTGGTTTACAGTCTTATATTCCAACAAACCAATGTGGCAGAGCATAAGTACTTATCCAAGCTTTCAAGTAAAGCAACTAGTATTTAACTATAGAAGGTAGGAAAAGAATTACATTTACAGGAAGCATACATATGTACAACACAAATAAGACAACGAAGATGCTAACTCACTCAATCTCCCGACCCTCAGCTCTCAGCAAAGAGAGAATTTTGAAGAAACAAAAAAATCACAAGCTACACTAATATACATCTTATGAGTACAAAATTTGGTCGACGTATGAGGAGCTAGACCTGCTTCTTAGCTGGAAAAATAAGGTAGCTAGGACAGCAAAATAATGGGTCAAAACCCGTCATTTCTCCTTATAACTCCCCCAAACACGAAAAATGTCGTTGGATGTTCAGTTTCCTATGTGTATTTGTAGTAGACGATGCATTCTTCGCTACCATTAGAATCTTAGCCAAGCATGGAATGGGCTTCTAGTATAGACCTGGGTTGTTCTACATCTTTTTCTTGAACATTATTACCCAGCAACTGTTGGATTTGCGAAGCAAAGGTTTCATCTAAGATCTGCAGTTGTCATTAAACTGTGGCATTAGAAATGATTTTAATGGAATCGTATAATTGACAGAGCTGCCTTATCTAGAAGTTGTTATCATGCAAAGAACATAAAAATATGAGAGCTAAAGAAGATGTAGCATTCATACTATTAGCAAAAAAGATTGGTTCACCAGAGCTTAAGACACAGGCAGAGAATTTTAGAAATACCAAGCATAAAACTTACACAAAGAGCAAGTCGAAGTCCCTTATACCAAGATCTGTTTTCTTTACCATTCTCCAAACAATTTAAAACCTCCTGTCACAATCAAAGGGGAAGGATATTACAAACTGAAAACATAACATTGGAAGGGATTATTATAGAACTGTCTGAAAGTGTAGTCTAACCTGTCCCATTCTGTCCCAGAAACCTCGACACACTGTTACAAATACACAGGTTTCTAGTACAGAGTGGAGATGATCAATAGTTTTTATCACCATATCCTGCAGAGGCTGCATCCTGCTCTGTACATCTGACTCAACAGAAGTTTCTTTGAAGTCTTGAATTATTTTCTTCCACTTGGTTAAACTCTGCAGTCTTGTCTGATAATCAAGAAAAACATGAAACTTCAGAAATATGTTCTTGGTCGGGGTATCTCCAAATTAAGTTTTGAAACAAATAAAGACTTGAACTCAAGCGACCCCATTTTTCAGAAAATTTCAAAATGTTTCTTGTGAATGCGTAATCTGTAGAAGATGGGAAAAGAGGATATTTCGTTTTCATTCACCATTCCGTTCCTCACTTGATCTTTTACCTTAAACATGTTTCTATTTGCCGGTATATAACCGTAAAGCCATGAATCTTTGAATTCTATAGAGAGGTGCATGGATGGAACTGTATTAAACAGGCTTTTCTACCTCGATATCTTGAAAATTGCTCTTTCTTTTGTGCCTGACACTGATAGTTAGGCAAGAATGGTAGAGGCTTGATGCTTTGTATATGAGAAATCTATCTATGTGACCTTGATGCTAATCTATCTCCCAAAACCCTCATACTCTTGCAAATATTAGGACTTCAAGGTTCTGGCTAATCTATCTGCCGCAAGAGAGACACTACTAGCTGTTGTCTTCTGATGTATGGATTCTAGGTTATGGCAGTAAAAAACCAAGGTGCACCTTTTTCGTGCACTAAACATATTTTGGTATAATTCAATGTGGTGTTTGATGTTATTGGTAAAATATGGAATTGCCCTTCATGCAGCTGTCCTCCACACCTTTAAATCCTTCGGAACTGTTCTATCCCCCTGTAATTTTGTGAAGTTCACGGTTGAAGAATAATACAAAACTTTTCGAAGTCTGAGCTCGAACAGGGAACTTACCATTGGTCTACTAGTGTCACTTTGTCAATATCACCAAGTTTTTTAATCGAAAAATGGGTACAACCATTTTTCTTTCTGATGGACAAAGGGCTACTAAGTTACGCCCCAGTCTGCTGAAGTGGGCTGCTTAACATTCTTATCCCTTAAACAAAATCTATTTTTGCCGAAAGGATACATAATCATGTAAGCTGCAGAATCATAAGCAGTGCATGACATGCAACCTATCGTACATACCTAAGAGACACGAGAAAAAATTGTCCAACACCTACTGTGAGAACAAATAAAAAAAAGGGTTCAAGTAAATAATGCTACTTACATTCTCCAGAAGCTTCTCAGTAACTGCTTGTATGAAATTTCTAAACTTGGTTCTGAGCATTATTGTAATTTCAGTAAGGCGCTCCCCTGGAACAGCATTGCCAGGAGCAGTGATGAAAGAACTCCATGTCTTCAATTGGGCCTCAATCTTGGGGAAGAGGACATCAAGCATTCTTCTCAAAGAATTCAAGAATACTCCTAGCTGGAAATTTTAATATTAGTGTCAGTATGTGCAGAAAACAACTATAAAGCTGGAAAACTAATTAGTTGCAGCTTAAAACAGTAAAGAGAAAAATGTATTTCAAAATATATGCCAGAAAAAGAGAGAGGGTAGCCACTCACCTCTGCAGGCACTGAATAAAAGCTGTCAGTTCTTTTAGCAAATTTCTGAACATATTTAAGTCCCAGCCTGGTAAGATTGTCCTTCAATGGTGACAATACATCAGCATATTGCCTTTCCAGGGCCTCCACTGCAGTATTCTCAACATCAGCCATGACCTGGGATGAAGAAGGAATATAAATAACTAAACTGTGTGCCGACATCCAAAATGATACTAAAGTTAGATAAAAAATCATGATTGTAATCAAGCAACTGGTTTCTCATTCTGACAACTTTCAGTGGTCAGAATCTGCTACATCAAAGTAGTACTTGTCAACTGGAAGAGGTACAAGATACACATACCTATTCATTATTAAATTACAGTGGCTTCAATCGGAAAATAATACAGTTAGTGAGGATGATGCCTTTTGAAACTTAACAAAATATAGCAATGTCCTTTGCGTGGGGGACTAAATTATGTAGCTAATTGCAGCAGAGAACTTGGTCAAAATTTCACATCTAGACTCCTGATGCTAATTGTTAACGAAAACTCTATGTAGCTGAAAACCTTAAGAGTTCCCGTCTGTTTGTTTATTTGTTTGTCTGTCTGTTTTTCTGTAAGAGGTTTAAAAAGTTTACAACCAAGAAATAAGCAATCATTCAAATCCATAATGATGAAACAAATTATTCACTCTGTATTTATTATAAACCCATCGTTTTTGGATGCTCCATAACTGCATATGCAATCAAGTCACACGTCAAGGCAGAAAGAGCATAGAGTGGAACTTACCTTCTCCAAGGCAAAAGCATATTCTGGCCAACGCTGAACAATAATATCATAGTCATTTAATGTCTGCCTCAACTGATCATATATTTCTTCAATGGAAGGACTCGTTAACTGTTCAGCTTTGAGAGAAGAGCATTTTACCTGCCAGCACACACACAGACAATTAGCAACGCAACTTACTACAGATGTGTGTATATTATAAAGAGCACATGTTTCGGCAGGTTTAAGTATGGCTCAAGAATGTCATCAGATTTCTATCAAGAATGCCAAAATCAACTTACTGAGCTCATTTAGGCTACTACATCACAGTAACTCTGCGACAGAAGTAAACAAGAAACTCTGATAACAACTCTATATCCACCTACTTCAAGTAACGGTATTTAATCACAACTAAACTTAAAGTCTGTGGCCCATACCATGCTTGCTCTACACGATTCAAGCAAAGAACCATGCTTCTCTTTTATCCAGTTACTTATATAGAAGCCAAATAACTCCTTCGCATCAATTCCTCCTTTGACGTAACTGAAAAAGACAACTAGGTCTAAGAAAAACAGCTAGTGAAGAAAATCCATGAGATTTATGCGGCAAGTGCCTTACTTGATATTCCACAAAGAAAGATCTCTTTCGAAGTCTGCAACAGTTAAGACAAGTTCTGTGACAGGGGGTAAGGGTCCAGTAGGTGGCCATGCCTTAAGAAAGGTGCGTAATCTCGTAGAAAGCTCCACACTATATATTGACGAAGTAAGATTTGGAAGGTCCAAGAAACTGCGACAAAATGAGAAAATGAGAGAGAGAAGCCAGAATACTTCAATGATAATTTAGCCAATAGACAATAGCACAAACTAACGAATTAAAATTACAGCTAGTAGTGGAGAAAAAAAAATTCATTTACGATGAAGTACACAAGCAAAAAATTTATAGGTAAGGTGAAGTCTGTTCAAGAAGTGACAAACAACAACAAGATCTATGAAGGTTCGATTGCCAATAAGCTCGTGGTGGTTTATTTGGATGATCCTTATATATAGTCAAAGAGAACAAAGGACAAGTAAAGAAAAAAAAAAAAAAACTGAAAAGCATGTTAGGACATCACTACGTAGATGGGCATGCAAATAAACTTTCTATATGTTAAAAAATTAATACCTTGGAAGAACATTTTGTTTGTTGATCTCTATGTCTGCATAAATTTCATTTTTCACAATCAAACAAATGGATTTCATTTTCTGGTACAAAGTTGCAGAATTCACAGTATCCGCTGTGGCAACCTCATTACTGAAGACAAAGTCATCTACTTCACCCAAATGTCTTCTTGATCTTGTCTTCGCAGCAACCTGAAAGGTGTGCTCACAATTACAAACTACATCATAATAAAACAAAACTAATCATTAAAACAACAAACATGAGAAACCCCTTTTATTGCACCTGAAAGTGTTTGCATAGTTTTAACCTTGCTTCAGGGGAAAGTATGTCATGTTGAAGACCATAAAGCTTAATAGCAGGGGCTAGAGCAGGAGCAACAACTCCAGTTGATGACTTGAAAACATCAGCCAAGCCTGAGAGTGATTTTTCATCCAGGGCTTTGTAGTTTTCAAAAACCAAAGCAAGAATCTCCCCAACTTTATCAGACAATTCCCCAAGGATACGTTTCTGGTCAGAAAGCAAACATCAGGGATCACATGAGAATAATAAAGTAAAGATTACAAATTAAATAAGTATTTGAAGCATAAAATAACTGTTGGAAAAAGAGGAAAATCCTGCATTATGAAAAGACTCTAATAAAAAAGAAGATAGGATTTCAGAAGGCATTTTCTGGAAACTATCAATATGCTTAAACCCAGCAACTAGTTGTGAGGGAAATGGACAGTCAAAATGCTGGTTCTACACATCTGGTTAAGTAAGTCGTAAAACTTATTTTATATTGTTTTTTAATCTTCAAGCCACACAATACTAGCACCAATAACATTTTGGAGCCAGCATAACGGGGTATAGCATCAAAATGAATTGACTAACTTTCAATAATATTTAAGCCCCCTAACAAGCTATCATCCCAAGTCCTAACCCTCAGAGGGCAGTGTGTAGCAAGATGAGCATCTACAGACAGAAAAACAACCAGTTGCAGCTGGAAGATTCCATTATAAATATTCATACAAACCTCTTGGTGACTCAAAGCCGCAGTACCCTTTGTAATCACAGGAGACAGCAAATCATAAATCAAAAGCAGACAATCTGCAGTGGGTGTAGCAACATCCATAACATATGAAAGATATCTGCAAAACGAACAGGGTTATTTGTAAGGTAAACTTTACAACATCAAGGTGTTAGAAACAAATCAGTGAGAACTTAAACCTTAGCTTAGTGTATTCATCTGAAACGCCATAGAAGGATGCGAATTCAGTCACAAGCCACTTCCAGTGACCATGTAGCAACAAATTCCTCTGCTGAATATGTTGGGACTTCATAGCAATCTCCAGCACTAGATCATACGCTACAGTTTCTGCAACGATACCACACTAGGAGCACCAGCCAAAAAGGGTAAAATAAATTATTGATGTAGAAAAAAAAAACTTCTAAGTTCATTTTGTCGGACAAATTCACAAAATAGGCTTTGATTATAAACATTTTACTACTTTCACACAAAACTTCTCACAGCCTTAACAGACATCACTAAGTACAACAAATGCTTCATTGTAACCTCGACAGGTTATTACAAACATTTTCAAATAAGAACGTTTCAATCTATTATCTACCCTACGTACAAGGATAAACAATGCAAAACTTTAGGGAAATTTACTCAAAGTTTACATTACCAATATTCGCTCTCCCTAGCATCACCATTTAATTTCAGGATATAATAACTTCCCCCATACAAGAAAATATCATTGTCATGGCAAAAGATAAATTTACAGAAGAAGGGCCTATAGTAGAGCTATAGAAGATGCAGAATACCTTAAGATGGCTATTGTCATCTTGGCTTGTTGAGTAGTTGATATATAGTTGTATTTTGCCAATAGGTTCATGATCTGGCTCACTATATATTGGCCACCAGCGGATCTTTTCATTCTGCATCACCCATTACATAGAATATAAATCTACATAGCTAATCTAGCTGAAAGAAGGGGCCCTCAGATAAACTAAAAGAGAACTTTTTTACAAGCTTACCACAGCTTCCATAATTGACGCGACTTGAGCGATGACGCATCCACAATGATTGCCTTTGGAGTCCATAACCGTGATAGCCAGATCATCAACAAGACTATCCGGAAAGCTGCACAAACATCATCCATGAGTTCTATACACGTTTGTTAAATTGTACAAACAAATCTAAGGCAGCACAATGGGAACACGTACAAAATATGTGCTTCACCAGATCCTGGCTGCATCCGCACAGCATCTTCGTCAGATGAGCTTTTCAATCGTATCAAACAGGAATAAGTCTCTGAAAGCAACCCAAGTGAATAGTTTTGAAGTCAGGAAACATACAAAATTATCAGTCAAACAGATAAAGAAGTAAGGCTTGCAGAAATAGCAAGACAAAATTGACACCTTTCAGTGGTAAGTGTATAATATATATTTAAGAATGACCCACAGGCCCCCAACAAGATAAGAAGGCACTTTGCTAGCTACTTATCAGATCCTCATAAGCACCAGTAGATATCATTTCCTCAAACTCTGTCTCATCTTATGACATAATAGACAAGGCACAATATGACGCACAGAATGCATAAACAAATTGCTAGTAGGAGAACGTCCGTAAATTTGTATCCTGATTGTAACTAAAATAAAAATTCTCTCAGCATAAAACATACCTTGGACAGCTTCAGATGGTGATGATGTGGTCCGAGAAGAAGTCAGATTACTCCTCAACACGCCAGCAATGTCCTTCATATACTGAGTGCCTATGTGCACATACGCTAAACTCTTTCTAGAAAGAGAACCATGTTTTGGAACATGTCGTGCTAGTTGGACCCTGTGCAGAGCTTCCCATCCTGATGAGAGCCTTAATTTCACAATGGAGACCTGATTTTGAAACTTTTCAAGCTCCAACTTGTGCATTTGTGGAAAAGTGCATCCAGAGGGTGTATCCAATGCCATCTTCACCTTTCGCACTACACAAGATAAAAGTCCATGCTGTAATAGAGGTCCATAGAGCCACAAAATAATAAGAAGATCAACTTACACAATCACTAGTCCTTCATACCTTGAACTTTAAGTTTCCCCATTATTTTCTTTGGTTTTGGAACAGCGGCTCCACTTATAAACTCAGAGGTCCTTTTTGTCATAAGCTCCTCCTCTGACTGAAGAAGTATGTGACGTAATCTAGCAAGATAAAGTAGGCACTTAAGCAATAGAGGGCAAACATAGCTTCATATCTATAAACAACTTTCATAACAAATGAAAAAGCAAGACATGTTTTATACTTCGGAGAAGGTTATTACTAGAAAGAGGCTAGCATAATGCATAGGCCACCATCCTATGACATACCGAAGCAGCTCCTTGGACATAGAGAAATTGATGTACAACAAGCAAATAATCTCCTAAGTAACATTCTCACAGGCTCATGAATGACGCCACTATTTTGCTTATTAATATGGATTTGTGCTTTGTCTCAAAAAAGGGATTTGTGAAGTTGATTATTTTCAAGACAAGCGGGGACACCAGAAAATTCACATTGACAGATGTCTACACTAAAAGCTAATATATCACTCTTTTCAGAAGCTGATGATGCTCATTAGCATGATAAAAGACCACAGGAACCAGACTTCCAACTTCGCTCAACATCAAAGTATAGATTACCCCATCCTTTACTGTACCCTAAACACCAGTACGGGTGTTTGCCTTTAAAAAGAGGACTCAGACATATAGCTTCCACTTGTATGCAAGAGCATTCTACCACAATACAAGCAATAGAGGATTGCTTACCTGAATGCATCTCGTAGAGTCACACATTCATTATCCAAGAAAAATGAAGCATCTTTGCAGCCCTTCGCCCATAAGCTTAGACACAGCCGTACACATGCATCATATGAAATCACAGAGCTCCAAGGACTGAGACCACTGAATTCAGTTAACAGGTATTGATACGTTACTCAATGGCCAGAGAAATGAAGGCATGTTCAAGGAGTCAACCAGAAATGCTTCTAACTAGTACTGTGATTTAAATGTGTTCGCTACTATACCTTGCATGAAAGTTGGGTACACGAGGTTGGAGAACATCAGAAGATCTTTTCTCTTCCTTATCACCAGAACTCCTAAAAAATAAGTGAAAAGCAATTTATTAGTTTGTGTTCATGACCTCCTATGAATGTGGTACTCTAGTAGTAAGCACATCAAACATACTTATTTGGTGTGTAGGAAGGACCTCTAGAAGAAAGCATCGATGAGGCATCACAATGGATATTTCTAACGATGTCCGCCTTATTTGTAGCACGAGGCCTGCTGGAGTTTGTAGGAAAGGAAGAATATTGCTGAGATCACAGACAACGAAATGAAGACTGTCAGCGAGTGACTCATCAAATAAAATCCTCTGAGTTAAAAGCTGACAAAAATTCGGCGATTGGGGGTGAGCTGATTAGCAAGAATAAACATTCCTCACTCCATCTCTCTGCTCTTTAACCAATCATTTGCATTCTTCATGCATTTTCCGTGATTGAATACCAATAGTATATCATGACTACCCAAAATGAGATTGAAAACAAAGCAATAAATGCAACAAGTATGCTCTATTAAAAACACTTAAGTTACAGAATTGAGCAAGTAAAGAACCAAATTTAGCAATAAGACAGCAACATTAAACCAACCTGATCACCAAGAAAACGCTTCTGCTCAACCCCAGGGCGGATTTTGTCATCCTGAGGCGATGATTCGACTGAGTAACGCCCCTCATCTGAATCACTATCCAAGTCCATATCCGATCCAGACCCACCATTTCTGCTACTCTTAACCACAGGTACTGGTTTAGCCTTTGGCACTGACCCTAATGACATACCATTCATCTTCCTAAACTCACTTTCCTGATCCACAGTCAAATAATTCAAAACAATCACACTCTAATTCCACAATCTAACATACTCCAAATAACCACAATTATAAATATACCATTAGAAATACAACATTATAACACTTGCATACATTGGGTTTAATGATATTACCTTGGTAACCCATTTGAGACCATCACTCCTAAAACCCCCCATGATAATTCTTTCAAAGGGTTGAACTTTGCACACTTAAACCATCAAGTAACAGTAATTCTGGCAAAAACCCATAAAAAAGTTCATCATCAAAACCCAAACTTTACAATATAATTCAGTAAACTGCAATCATATGAATTCCACTAACTATACAATTATGTAAAAAACTTTACAAGAAATACCTATACTTCATACTTTATTTTCTTCTTCAATGCATAATAAAGTCAATGCTAAGAAAAAACCAAAGATTATGGAAGAAAGAAAATAAATGCAGAGTTAAGAAATGAATGTGATTAGTGAAACGGCATACTACCTTAGAGTCAAGGAAGAAAGTAAAATCTTTGACTGGTTTTTCTTCTTTTCACTCTAATAATAATAATAAGAAGTCTTACATAATCAACGTTGATTTTCTTTCCTTGTATTTAATTCTTCTTTTTATTTTAGATTATTCCATTTTGGAGCTGATTTATTGCACATGCAAAAAAGAGTGTGCATTCAGTAAAGGATGGAGAAAAGGAAAATGACACTTTTTATTATTCTTTCGTGAAAAAACAAAGTTATTTAGTTAAATATGATATATCTTGCATAGATCATGATGGTGATTCTTAGTAAAGAGGAAACATAAAAGTGCCGGACATTGATCATGTTAGGCTGTCAGCACCAAAGAAATATACTCCTTTTGGACTATTTGTAATTGTGTGTCTTTTCTTTTTAATGTACAATTTTGACATCAACCAAGTTCCTATTTTTTACTACTTTCTTGATCAAGCAGTTTGCAAGTATGGGGAGCAAAAATAAGTTATGAAAATATCAAACATCAAATATGAAATGACTTGTATATTTCTAGTTTTACAATACAGTGGTGGATCAAATGGGTAATATGGGGTGCATTGGCTTCCTTGTTTATTCGTAAAATGGATAGCAGGTGATAGAAAATGGTAGAAATTTTATATGAAAAAAATACTCCGTAGTACAAAAAGTTTAAAATTGCAAAAAATTGGTTGCAATGGGGAAAACGGTAATATGAGTGTCCAGATATTTTACTCTTAGATTCGCCATCGTTTGTAAGATGTATTTGTAATTTAATTACATGTATTTTTAGGTCATGTTCTCCTCATATGAATGGGTATGAATTCCAGCTTTTTTTCACTTTATTCTAGCCATTTTCGGTCTATTTCAACTCTTTTCCAGTTCGTTTCAGCCCTTTTTAGTCCCTTTGAATCCACTCTCATCTATTTCGGTTTTACATCTAACCTTGTTCTAGCCCCTTCCAGTTTCCTCCCGTCTCTTCCAGCCCCTTTCAATTTCCTCTAGGCCCCTCGAATCTCTTTTGGTTCCCTCTAGTCTATTCCAATTCCTTCCGATCCCCTTCAGCCCCTTCCATCCCCTCCCTCCTCCCACCTCTTCCAGATCAATTCAGCAAATTTCAGTCAAAGAGAACATGACCCTAGACATTGTGGTAATATTTTTTTTAGTAAGACGAACTTTTACCATAAATTGAAAAATACCAAGACATGATCTGATTTAAACCATCTTATCCCGGGTTTTGAGAATAAAAATTTTCTCTCTTTTTCTTATAATAGTATATGTTGATGTCTATTCTAGTGTTCGAAGATAAATATCACATTATTTAATTAAAAGCATTATTATAGAAGTAATTTTTTATTTTAGATTTTATATTACATATCTCATTTTATAGTAACTTCTTTTTATTCTAGGCCAGTCAAGTTTTCTTTATCTATGTATATTCATTTATGTTTAGGTGATTCCCGAAAAATCTAAGTGAGCACAAGATTTTCAACTAAGATTGTTGTGAACATATTTATTTTCATGGAGTGACATACAGGTGGACAATTGGACATGATGGAGGGCAAAGGCAAAACGCGCCCTTTTCAACGGTCGGGGGAGCGGGAGAGCAGGGCGGGATTTGGGTCGGTGGGCCATAATTTTTTAAGAACGTTGGGACCCGCAGTGTCTCAATAAAAGGATTCTTTTCGACCTTTTTGACTCAGAAAGTCTCCTTTCACTCCTCACTTCTCCTTTGGAATATGCCTTTGCTTCTACACTTCTAGTAGTAGTCTTCTGCTGTTCTCACTGTCTTAATGGCAATTGCTTGCTCATAAGCCAATATCAATCCTTTACAACGGCCTTCAAGGCTTCACAATGATGAAAGTTGTTCAGGTAATTCAATTTCAGTTAATGAAGTTTAAACTACTAACCATAAGTAGATTACACACTACTGATGAATGGAGTGTAAATCTACTAATCAAGTTACTTTATTAAGTGTTGGGCTTGAGAGGATAAAAGGCATCAAACGCTGCAACAGTACGGCTATAGTGGGATTTACAAGTGCAAATGCAAATGTGTAACATTCCAGGGTGATGCTCACTGTGCCGATGAAGAGAAATAGAGGAAAGCAAACAATTCACTTTTAATACTCCGTATGATCTATTTTCTTAAAAAGAAAGACCAATGATTGTGTTGTTTATCCAGGCCACTAGCTTTTTTCTGTACACAATCCTAGCATTTGGCAGACTGCTACCGACCAACAAAAGATTTTCGGTGTATAAACAAAACGATGCATAATACATGTAACACCCTTCCATTCCTCATGTGATCAAAAAGATATATCAATATATATCGATCTCAAAAACAGACACAATAGATGATACTATTTCTCCTACTTATCTACAAGATATATAGTCTATATGGGAGAACTTCTTATCTCAGCAACATGCTCTCACTCTACAAAAACTCCGCACAAGCTCACAGAAGTCTATCATTGTCGCTAGAACCGAGAACTTCTCGTTTAATCTCTTCAAATTTCGCAGTAAGCTCTTCCCTATTTTTCTGTAAAACAGAATCAACCACAAGTCTGTCAGTAAGATCATGCACTCATGGGCTCCGGAGTCTGGCACAGAAAGTGCAAATTCAAGTTCTCTCTGAAATTTTACCTTAAACAGTAGATATCGCGTGGTAAACCAAAGTGAATAGCCTAGACCCACAACTTCCAGCAACTTTGGCAACTGTTTCAAGAAATTGTTGTACTTGCATCAGGTGACAGAACAAGAATACATTTTAGAAAATTCAATACTCGGTTAAAGTCTCCCTTGCAGGAGAAGCACTAGCACTTTACCACTGGGATAGAATCGATTGAACCGACAATGGCTGAAAGCAACCAAACAGTGACCAGGGCACCACCGCCATAAAGGAAAATTTGGTATGAATCTTCAGAATCCAACTGCAACCGAAAAGCAATGTTATAGTAATTGTCAGGAACAAGGCAGCAAAGAATAGACACTTCAAAGTAACGAATTCACAGAAGGTTTAATGCCAGAATTGGGATGCAAAACACAACTGAACAAAGTTGAGACTGAGAGACAATTACTATATGGAAGATATGGTGAATTACACACAATCTTCTATCTCTTTTATTTTGGTCAAGGACGAAAGTATTTCACAGAGTATATAAAAAAATAAAACATCAGGAGGAACTGCATCCACAGTTTCAGATAATCAGAGGACCCAGATAGGTAAAATTAGGAGCAGCCTTAAAAATGTGACCCCACAGAAAACTAAATCAAATTACATACATGTAATGTCAGTAAATAGAAAAAAGAAGTCTAACAGACATCCACCCCACGAGGGACAGAGGGCAGCTTGATTATCTAATAAAAAAAGGTAAAAACAAATAAGATATGCAAAATACAATACGTTGACCAATCCAAAAAAAAAAAAGGCAGGCAAACACAGACCAGAAACAGCAATATAACTGCTCGGAAAACAAGTAAAATCAGGATCAACATCGACCAATCGAACACAAAAAAAAACTAGGGTGTTTTAGAAGGACATTGATAGATTGACACTTGCACTGCAAAATTAAACCTCTAGCACTCTCAGGAGTGCAAGCCGTAAATATCAATCTCGTTTAGAAATCATAGAAATCATCATATGGAGGTGCTTGGCATTCAATATAGCAAAACATTACCAAATTAACACTCTACGCCTCTACAGTTTAAGCTCCTAACCCACAGACAAAGACACACACTTTCACTTTGTATCCCCCCTTCCCTTCCCCTCCTTCATCAGAATAACAAGGGCAACGCCATGTACAAATGGCTCTGACTATATGATGCAAAAACGTACAAACAATAAAAAATACTCCCTCCATAAAACAACATGACACTCCCCCACCCCCTTTCAAAAGAAGGTACCAAAAAGTGTTCGGGTTGATGTGACAAAAGACAGGGTAAATTTTTATAAAAAGACAAGCCTCAACCCAGGGGGTGTTCAGGAGCACAAGGCTCACAGGAGCAAAAAAAGGGGAGTTTATGAAACACATAACTCAAACCCCAAAAAGCTGAACATGAGGCCATCGTGTTGCCTTGCTGGAGAAAAATAACCCTCGCCTGTTCTTAAAACAAAGGAAAAGGAAGGGGAACAGAGAGATGGAAAACATGTTACTCAGGTAACCGCTCAGATCGGCATAAATGCCATGCCGATAAATCACCAAGCATTAGCATAATGCTTTCTAGGATTGAGCTATCATCATGGCAACAAGTCTTGCAAGAAATTTAAAAATTAGGAAGTTTTGGGACAAAAGGCAGTCCATGAAATGCTTGTGTGTCTAGAAATCCAGGACTCAAATCGAGAGCTTGGATGTTAAGACACCAGAGACAGTGGTAAGGGGTTTCATCTTTCAAAACATAAATGAAAAAATACACATCTTCAAGAGAAGCTCTCTTGGCATCTCAAATGAGATGTCGTGGAAACATAGGGCACCGAACAAGGAACAAAAAAGAAGAAGGCATCCTGAACATAAACATACAGAGATCCAATGTGTTGCTCAGGTAACCGCTCAGGTACAGCATGATTGCTGGCAAATCATCAAGCATTCAATAACCTTAGGTTTCATCATAGCAACAAGGCAGTGACAAATAATGGTGGTTATGCAAAGGAAACGGGAGACAAAAATAAGGGTCGAGATATGAGGTTGTCATGTGCACATAACAGAAGCAGGGGTAATTAACCAAGAGTACGGCAATACCAAAGATAAAGGACGAGCAGCACTGCAAAAAGTATAGCTACATCTTGAAATTTATCATTCTTCAATTGAAAAAAAAAAGGTTTTAAGAATAAAATGGAGCATATGAAACGTGGAGCTCAGAAGCGCATAAAACTGATACTTTAGTTAAGGAACAGTTCCAACAAAAAAAGATACAGAGATATAAGTAAACATCTTGTTGCTCAGGTAACCGCTCAGGTCGACATTATAGCCGACAAATCACGAAGCGTTGATATAACACTTTCGATAGATTGAGCTATCATCATGGCAACAAGATCTTGGAAGAAAACAACCAACTAAACAGTGTCGTAACAACAGGCACTCCATGTAAAAGCTCTGGTGTAAGGACATCAAGTATTCAGATTAGAAACGTGAATGTTTAAATATTAGAGACGCCAGCTAGAGGTGTTTGAAACATCAATGAAGAAAAACCTCTACAAATGAAGCTCCATGCGTATCCCAAATTAAATATCACGAAAACACAGGGCGCAATCAGGGGGGTGGTGCGAGGTAATACAAACATGATTATATGAACATAAATCAAGCTAACACGTTGCTCAGGTAACCGCTCAGGTTCAGCATCAATGCTGACAAAATCATCAAAGATTCAACAACCTTAGCTTTCATCATTGCAACAAGGCAGTGCAGCTGAGAGCGGCTCAGCACAGGATTAGGAAAGCAAAAAAGACCGCAAAAGACAATGGGGTTTATCAGTACTCATGTACTCATAAGGGAAGAAACCCGAATTTCACAACAATTAACATAAGTAACTGAAGAGCAACATCAACCGCAGCAAAGGTACATATTCTCACTCATCCATCTTGCATTCTAAGGACTAACTGAAGCACGCGAAAGACCCCTCAAAGAGAGATACACATAAAACAATACAACTTGTTGCTCGGGTAACCGCTCAGGCCAGCATCAATTAATGCCGGCAAATCATCAAGCATTGCATAATGTTTTCCGAAAAAATAAATTTTCATCAGCACATTATAAATTTGCGAAACTTGAGCATCAAAGCTGAGCACACATATAATATACGATCATATAATCTACCATTTAACATAACATATATATTAAGACAAAAAATGAATAACAACAGACCTTAATGTTGATATTATCTAGAAGCTCCTGAAAAGGCTGCGCTGTTTCTTCATCAGACGAAGATTCTTTCTCTTCCACAGTCTCCTTAACATTGTTCACATATGGCACATCTTCCAACGTGGCAACACCATCCCCATCCCCCCTCTCTTCCCCAAACCTACTACTGCCCTCACTTGCCTCCTCCGATGACGTCGCTCTCAACACCTTCACTTTATTCCTATACACAACCCCTGTTAGACAAAACAAAACAAATTATTAGAAAATACCAACTTTTTACTCGGCAAATTTTCTTAAGCTCCCTACAACCCCAGATTAGTTGTATATATATATATATATATATACGTCTTTATCGACCAGCATAGTTTGGTCCATTTGTATAAAAAAAAAAAATAGACGGACTCCCCCAAGACTAGTTGAAAAAAAAAAAAACCTTATCAAAGTCAACTTAAACTTAAACTTTGTTACAACAAATATAAGAATGGTTTAGTTAATATGGACCCACCTGGGAAATGGGTTGTTTTTATGAGTGGTAGGGAGGTCAAGTGGGAGGTGTAAGGTAGGGAGCGGTGAGGTAAAGTTGGGGTTGATAGGGCACGCGTGGTAGTACTACACAGCTCCATCTTAGTACGGAGTAGTCTTCTTTTTTTGTAAGAGCTTCTAGAATGTGCGACAAGGAAATGTAATGTAATGCAGTTAGAGTGGGAAGGTGAGGTGATATATAATGTTGTTGTGACTAGTGAGTGTAACGGCAACTTTTGGAATGGACTTTACCGACCGGCTAGGGTTTTTTCTCTTTTTGTTGTGGGCTTGTGGTGGGTGAAATCATGATTTGTGAGTTGTGTTGAGTAGTGTGATGGGGAAATGTTGGGCTTTGGACTCGGATTTTGATCTAGGCCCGTTATTTTTGGTTGAACTTGAGTTGAAAAGAATTAAGATTAACTAAGAGTTGGTTGAAAAGAGTTGGAAAATAGATGACATTTATAGAAAATCAATGGAAAATAGCTTTAACGAGTTAAAAGAGATTGAAAAATATATAAATGTTGTTTGAGTTTATAAGAGGAACTAGAAAGAGTTGAAACTAAATTAAAAAAAAAAAGGTGGTTCGAATTGGTTGAAAGGGAATTGACAAGGGTTGCATTTCAAAGTTCGAGTTTTTCGGCAACAAAAGTAAAGAAAGAGTATGTTCTCAAAAATCTATGAGGTTATTGGTGTAGTTGTAACTACAATTTTTGAATTGTAGTTAGGAATAAATAATAGAATTTTCTATAGAAGACATCTTGATATTGATAACGTTAGTAGGAAAGTTACGTTTATTTTACTTGCTAAATGTATAGGCTCTTTCCTATACAAGCTTACAGTTTCATGGATGCATATTATTACTAGGACTTAAAGGTGTATGTTATGTAGCTAACATTTTCTTGACCATTAAGGAAGAAAATAAATTTTCCTATTAATTAAAAGTTCATGTAAAGGAGTTGCGAAATATATGAAAGTAATTTACATGAAGTGAACTGAAAGTAGTTGAAATTCATGCAAAAATAACAAGCCTTAACTTTTACTTATCATATCTTTTTTTTTTAAGTTTCTTGATTTTTTCCTCGTTGTTCTTAACTTATGTATCTTCACCTGATTTTTTTCCTCTTGGCTTCATATCATCGTTAAACACTCGAATTCCCATTAGTAAGCATAAACATGTATAGTAAGGGTATCATGACACTATGACATCCAAAAGGGCTCCAAGATAGAGAAAATAACATATATTACGAATTACGAATATGTGCGCATCAATATGCATCGCAAAATATAGGATTAGGTTGGATAAGATGAAAAAAAATAGTAGTAAAACCAAGTTTTAGCAATTAACGACTAGTGAAACATATATCATCGACAACATAACAAAAGTCTCGTACCACATAGGGGTAGAATTGAACAAATGTAACAGAAACAACACAAATTATCCAAGAATGGTATGATGTTACACTTGAAGGAGATACATTCAAAGTAGACCCTAAAACACAAGAGTTCATTATCTTTAGTGAAAACCAAACAATTTTGAACATAAAACATATAATCAGACAACAAATATACTTAAGTTAGACTTGGAGTACCCATACAATTGAATTCCTAAACCAGACATGGAGGAGCGTAAACCATACAATAGTAGATCCATTTTAGTACTATATAAAACAAAATTTACATGTATTTTGATGATAACCAGCTACACTAAGCCAATTATGTGATCAATATGTGTATCGAATTGTATGGATCGAGTCATGTTTCGAGTTGAACCGGTTTACAAGGCATATTGATGGAAGGCATATCCCTTCCTTTTGTGAAAATGTTATTCACTTTCTTGGTCTAAAATTTCCCTGCACAACAAGCACTTTTCGGTGACGTTGATTTTTCCAACTCTCTATGTTGACCTCCTTATGTTTGACATGTGTATCTAGTTTGCCTACATCACAAATCTTCAAACTCTTGTTAAGTCTTTGTGGTAATTCCAGTTAGGCAATTGCTCAAATCCATAATTTCCGATTTGACCAAATCTACTTTACTTATCTATCTTCAGACAGAAAACCAAGAAGTCGTAAAGTCCAACACTTGTTAAATCTAATTGTGAAGTCTAATAATATCTTTAGTTAATATTGACACATGTGACAATCTTATTAGGTAGTCTAATATATTTAGTGTTAATATTGACGCATGTGTTACAAAAAATACCAAATAACACGAATTGAATAACATGCCAAAACTACTCAATCAATGTCTTTTTTTACAGGTGATAAACTTTAAACTCCAAAAACCCCTTTTCGCACACTCCTTAAAAATAAAATTTAAAAAATCATAATATCACATTAAGGTGCATAATCTATTTGGGGTGTGAAAACCCTTATCCTTCCTTCCTTCAAAGAATCTGGCCCATGTATACTTGGTCAATCCAAGATGGCCGTCTCGGTAAGGCTCCTCTTTACCTATCTAAAAAAAAAAAGATCTCGGGATGTAGAAATCACTTCCGAGTTCAATATATTGAGTGTTTTTTTTGATTGGTATATTGAAGCAATTAATGTAGAAATCACTTCCGAGTTCCTAACAATTAAGCGTTTTTATACATTAGGACAACTATTGTTACGGGAGAAAGAGATATGAGGATTCAAACTAGACATCTCCCATATTGAGTGTGTGGGAGTAGATGCCCTAGGACAATATCTGGAAGTGAGCATATTTATGTAGTAAAACAGCAGTATCAATCGGTTAAGCCAATGGGCCCACAAACACGTTACATCAATTTAGCATTTAGCATCCCCCAACAAATAAATATCCTCAGTACCATTTCCTTTCCATAAGCCCCCGGTTTCAGTCCTCCTCTCAACACATTTCCAAACCAGTCCACTCTTTCCAACCAGCCAACCAATCAAAATGGCCACACCCACAGCTGGACCCACAGCCACAGCTGGACCCCACACCCGTGAGCAGTGCCTGTACCTAGCCCGGCTGGCCGAGCAAGCCGAGCGCTACGAAGAAATGGTGAGCTTCATGACCACCCTGGTCAGCCTGGCCGGACCCACCGAGCTGACCACGGAGGAGCGCAACCTCCTCTCCGTGGCCTACAAGAACGTGGTGGGCTCCCTCCGTGCCTCCTGGCGCATCGTCTCCTCCATCGAGCAGAAGGAGGAGTCCCGCCGCAACGACGACCACGTGTCTCTCATCAGGTCCTACCGCGCCAAGGTCGAGGCCGAGCTCTCCTCTGTGTGCGGGTCCATCTTCAAGCTCCTGGACGCGCATCTCCTGCCCTCCGCTTCCGCCAGCGAGTCCAAGGTCTTTTATCTCAAGATGAAGGGGGATTATCACCGTTACTTGGCTGAGTTCTTGACTGGGGATGACAGGAAATTGGCTGCTGATCAAACTAATCTTGCTTACAAATCTGCCCAGGTACCCATTTTTATTACAACAATTGTTTGAAAATACCCGTCTATTTTTATGATTAAAGTAGACGAGGTTTCCTACAGGCCCAAGTCAAATAAGAGATTTTATCCCTTTATTGGGTCAGCATCGCTCCGTCTATTTTATCATAAAGTAGACGGTCTCTCCCGAAATTTCTATTTTTATTATCAGAAAGTCTTAAGAGAGAGACCATACACTTTATGATAAAAATAGACGGTCTCTCCCGGACTTTCTGTTTTTATTATCAGTCCACGGAGAGACGTCTACTTTTATGTTAAAATAGACGGAGCCATGCTGGCCAATAAAGACATATAAATCTATAGCTTGACTTGGGCCGGTAGGAGCTTAAGTAAAATTAGCGTAGTTCGCCTATTTTATTCTAAAAGTAAACGGTCTTTTCCAATAATTTGGGTTTTACTATTTTTTTCGTCTAATAAATTTAGTAGGTTTATCAGAATTATGCATGTTTGTCTAGTTGCTTACAAATCTGCTAGACTTTTTTTTTTTTTTTATAAAAGATATTTTATATTCATCAATTTTGCTTTTATTTTATTTTATTTTATTTTCTTTAGTTGTGCTTAATTTTTAAAAGTGTTTTCTTCAAATAATGCATGTTTGATGGCAAATCTGGTCAAGTACTTTTTTTTGTATTAGTTTACTTTTTTCAATTATGCGTAATTTTAATTGTTTTTTTTCCTTAAAATCATGCTTAACTGTTCATAGTTCTCATTTAGTCATTTCTATCAATTATGCATGTATGATTAGTTGTTTCGTCTTCAGTTATGTTATTCTTCTAATAAATTTGTTTTCTTCTTCAATTATGCTATCAAGTGGAGCACTTGTTCGCCTGTTACGTCGTAGTTGTTTATTAATTATTATTTTCTTAGCTTCAATTATGCTGCTTTTAAAAATTGTTTTCTGCAATTATGCTGAGAAGATTATTTTTTGTAAATATGATTTGATTCGTATTGCTGGAATAAATTGGAGATTCTCAGGCTGACAGGTCACTTTTCGACGGAATAAATCAGGGATGATATAGGATATAAAGAATTATAGACTTTAGCCACCGTTGAGTTTAACTGATTAATTGAATAAATAGTTTTGATATCAAGTTGGAGATAAATTATTGCGGACTGTTAAAATCTGCAATTAAAAAGTTCGGATGGTTGTTTGTTTTCCCTTTGAAATACATCCTTCAATCGTAATCATAGTAATTGTAACTATAGTAGTCGTAATCATAGTACGTTATTAGTCGAAACTCACAAAAATACACAGCTGGTGACATGCAATGACTACAGTTTTTTCGACAGTTAACTAATTAGAATTCTAAGCCGTATGTTTATCAAATCTTGTAAATATGTGATGCTAACTGCTCCCTCAATCCACAACTAGATGTCGCTTTTGTAGGATAAGCTGTGAACTTTGACCAGTAACTTATCATGAAAGTAAACAAATTGTCGACATGAATGTCTGACCTTGACCTTTGTATGGATATTTTTATCTAATAATTATCATTTCGCAACTTTTTGCCAATAGTCAGTGAGGTCTTGACCTAGTTGTAGAGATTCATGGTGCGGACAACGTTAGGTCAAAGGTTCAATTCGCCGCCCCCTTTCTGTAATCATTGTGCTGCCTTTTGTGGCTCATATGACAAATTTAAGAGCTGAATGTCTGACCTTGACCTTTGTATGGATATGTTTTGTCACAAGTTAATAGAATTATGTGTGATACTAATATCGAGAATGTGGCTGTCTCATGTGAAGTTTACTACTGTTGAAGAATATGTCTAACTTGGTTTACGATGTAATTTTCAGTTTTTGCTGACTTGTGGAGTTTAAATTTGCTTTCGATTCTTTCATGTTAAAATTGTTTTATAGTTGAATGCCATAGTTCATGCTGTTATCCTACTGGATTCCTCTGTTTTCTTTCCTGCTTGTGCAGTTTATCATGCCAAAGGTTATTTTGCATACTGAATTATTGATATGTTTCTCCGCATTGAAGAGTTGTATTCACATGACAATTGTTTGTTGGAATGCCATATCTCTTGCGGCCATCTCATGTGTTGACACCTTTTGTTTTCTTGTTTATAATGCTCAAGGATATTGCACTCGCTGAACTTTCACCTACTCATCCAATAAGATTGGGACTTGCATTGAACTTCTCTGTTTTCTACTTCGAGATTCTGAACTCAGCTGAGAAAGCCTGTGATATGGCCAAACAGGTACGTTTGATGAATTATCTGCATGATAAAAATTTGTGGAATTTAGGCTCAGACTTCATTGTGCCTATATTTGTAAGATACTGTGCTTGATATGCTCCCTTACGATAGCCAACCAGTCAATATAAGACCAATGTCATTTATGAAACTAGCCTATGCAGACATTCTTAGTACATTCGGCTCTACTTTGTGTCTCTTTCAGTCCATGTCCCTTAGATTTGCTAAGTCAATTTTTTAATGAAGGCCTATCAACTACTTGGGTAATTTAATTATCTCCACCACCCACTACTCCATTATTTCCATTTTTATTATTAATTTTCTATAGGCTTACTCTCTTGTCTTAGTTATGTTTTTGAATCTAGAAATCATTGTTGATTTTGGAGTCATGCCATGGTAATGTCTGCTAAAACTATGTGGGTCATTCTGATCCTTAGTTCCTTAACTTCATTATGTTTGCAATGATTTGGTTGCTATCCTTGTTTGTAGTTTAACATTTCAAGTTTTTATAGAGATTTAGCTCCATAGAGGGGTATATCTTTCAAACTTCATTTTCAGAGCTAGTAACTAGAGGATATTGTGTGCTAAATTAAGGTGGGAATGGTAGAATGGCAAAATGTGTGAGGATTGAAATTAGGCTTAAAGATGAGCCATGCATGTCGTTTACTTCTTGTTACTAGATATATGAAGAGATCAGATTTTCTTTTAAGAAGCTTGCTAAATTTGTAGTTGACCATAGTACTTGCTTTTAGCAGCCTGTTTACAAAACCAGTATGGCTACATTCTGAAGTGAATTGGTTGGCTCTTATGGCGTTGTGTTGGATGAGCCGGCTGTTTGTGTATTCTTTTGCTCTCGTTCTAGCGTATTCTTAGCTGTGAGCCTGTGATGAGGATAACCAGTTCTTTCCGCAGATTGAAATATATGTAGGTTTGCTTCTACGGATCTTTAAAAGAAGGTTGAGACTATGAAAATTTAAAAATTCTAAGTAATGTTGATTCAGTAATGGAATATACAAATTTTAGGTGTAATGGAATATGTGTGGTATCACCAAACTTCTTGTACTTTGAGGTAAGGTTGTATTCCCCCTCCAATAGGAGAGGGAATATGAAATATATGTGGAATATGAAATATGTGTGTAATATATAATGGATTTGGAATGACTAAAGGAATTCCTCTAATATTATTGTTCTCCATTTCCCTAACTCATACTAAGAGGGTGTGTTTGGTTCCGATAAGGAAAGGGAAATGAATTAGGAAAGGGAGAGGAGAGGAAAACCCCCTTAAAATCATTATGGTGTTTGGTTCATTATGGAGTGGAAAGGGAAAGGAAAGCTTGTCATATACGAAGTACCACCCTTCCCTAACCACTTTCCCTTTCTTTCCAGCCACCGTCTTAGCAGCCATTACCTAACCAAGCACCACCATCACCTTACCTAATAACCCTCATTGTACTCCACTTTTATAAGTTGTCGTCATCATTGCTGTTGCCTTAGCCACCACCAACAACCACTTTTTTCTCCGTTTTCATCCAACCACCTATGCTACTCTTCTTTTTCTAAAAGCCATAATAAGCACATGTTCAACTCCTCCCCCTTTTACTTCTTGATTATCCCCTTGTAACGCCCCCTAGAACTAAGGATAATGGATCTCCAACTCTCTTTTTGCTTTGCTTTTTCCAAATTTGCCTTAAACAAGTACAATAAAGTAGTTCGTTGATATGTAGGTTTTATTCCTCCGTCGTGTATCCATGCATTTCATGGGATAATGGTCTTTATTTTTTAAAGAATTTATGAGCATAATTGTTTCAAAATGGACTTCCAAACTCAAAACATATGGGACCAAGCAGAATCTTAAGAACAATCTTGTTTATTAGGCTTGATGTCATGTGTTTATGGATGATATTCCGATTATGTGAGATTTTCTGGATAGTTATTAAGAACAAACTTTTAAGATGATAGTTGAATTTTAAAGACTATCGAATTATGGCTCACATGTACATCAAATCATGCTTGTCAAAATCAAGACTATTCTCTGGTCACATTACGTGCACTTTTTTCAAACAAATTCAACAAACTTATCAATCTTTATTACCTGGAAATACCCTACCATAAAATATAAATAAAAAATAGAAAAATATTTAATTATGCCACAAGAATAAAAGAGAATATCATAATTTGTAATACTTTCGAATATGAGAAAAGTTATCTAATGAGGGAGTTTTTAATGATAAATATTTCATTATTGGACAATTACTTGAATTCCATTATGTGGTAAAAACTCCTTGTAGTAAAAAGGAAGTAACACTAGTTTTTTTGAATCACGAGGCAATATGAATGGTTGATCTTTTTTCCAATGTTAGTTGGTAGAATGAATAAGGTTTTTAGCACTACTTTCATGCTTGCCATCTCGTGAATTTTAGTTGAATAGTTTTGCCTAATAATACAAGCGTACAACAATGGTTCTGTCATGATTTGATATGTGGACTATATATAACGTGGTACATCTAATAGTTTATATAAGTATAAAAGATTTATTAAGAGTCTACTTTTAGATTAAGATATTATAATAAAAGTCCTACTACAATACAAATTACATAAAATCGTATTATAAACTCTCATGATCTCGGGCATTATTGTGTAATATTCATGTTTCTGAGACCTTCCCTTCGATTTTTCCAAGCATGACTCTTATTTTTATTTCATTAATAACAAGCTTTTTAAATGTGTGAATCGATTATTATATTTGAAAAATAAATGCAAAGACCTAGTCAAAATGCTCGGATTTATGTTAGAGACTTTTTTTGTGCGAAATTACTTACCAGCATATGTCAATTTGAGTTTTTCTTGCAAGTACCAAACGAGAAAATTGTTAATACGAGCTTCCATGAATTGGATTAAACTTAACTGAACTGTTATGATCTTCATGGAGTTCATTTTGTCCATTAAATTCAATTGTGTTCGTAGATTTGTTTGATTTTTATGGTTTGACTTTGTTTATTGGTGAAGTTAGATGAATTCGATTTTCTTAATCCGTTTTGTCAAGGCAGTACTTTTACGTCGATGGCGGTGTTTTCTAAAGTATAGCTTGATTTTCTGTTTTTAATAGTTGTGTTGTTGAAGTGACACGACATTCATTTAGGTAGTCAGTACTCTGGTTTTGCCTCGATAACTTATTATTCTTCCATAATTTAGCCATACCTTTATTATCCAAATTATGTAGTTGCGATATCTTGCTTACTTTTGATGTGGTTTTATGTATGTAGGCCTTTGAGGAAGCCATAGCTGAGCTTGATACTTTGGGTGAAGAGTCATATAAAGATAGTACACTCATTATGCAACTCTTGCGGGATAACCTTACGCTTTGGACGTCAGATATGCAAGTAAGTAATAGAGAATCTTTAGCCATTTTATATACTTTTTTATCGTGAAAGGTCGAAGATCAGTTGTTTAAGTCTCATATCGAAATAAATCTAAAGAAAATTGATTCAATTCTCAATTTAAGGCAAATTCCACATTTTTTATGTATGAGGGATATTAGTTTGTTGTGAATAAAGGGGGGAATTGAAAAAAAGTCTTTCTAATGGCTTCTTTACAATTTTTGCAGGAGCAGATGGATGAATAGAACTATTATGTTCTTTAAAGGAGGTGGACTTGAATGTCATTGTGCTTCTTTATGAGCAAGTTGTGTCATTGTGTTTCTGTAATTTGGATACTGCACAGTATATTAGATTAAATCTATATAGGTATGTGATTCAGCCAACCAGCATAGTTTTTTTTTTATGTTTTAAAGAAATGATATTTTCCGACTCTTATCTATGTTTTTAGCAATGTGGAAATCTCCGGCAATTGGATGCATGTACTTATTCCTACTTGGTTTTTTATATGTACTCCGTATTTTTTTAATTTAATACGTAGTACATATTAATGTTGATGATCATATTTTCATCCTCATATATAATCAGAGTATTGTGAATTGATAGTGGTGTTAAGAAAAGAATACAGAAGTACATGTAGACTTTAGAGATCCAAGCTCAATACTAGCAATAATGACTTGTGTTGTTTATCAAAAATGTTCGAGGTTTCTTCCTAGTGTAAGTATTGTGGAATTAAGGGGTGATAGTGTATTTCCACTTGCATTGTTGGAATCCCCTATTTATTTATAGAGTATAATTCCAATCTGTGGGAAAATGATGGTAGATTAGGATATCACAAGTGCCAGGTTATCCTTCAACCAAATCTGGGGTGACTTTTGGTTATGGCCAACATGTTTTACTCGCTCCCTCTCCAAGTGAAGAGAACCCTGGATCAAGCACATTCTTTGTTAGTTTTGTTGGACTTGCGATTGCTGGGACAAATATATTGGTCTGCTAATCTACTTGGTCATTAAACTTCATAACATTTCTTTGTTACAAGGCATAGATGGAGGATTATGCTCCCCTTACTTCGGTAGAGGATTCGAAAGGGAGGAGATACAAACTAAATCCCTCGATACTATGGAAGCCCTTAACTTTCCCTTCCCTTTCTTTCTCTTTTCTCCTTTTCCTTTCACATTAGCCATCCACACACATTATTCGGCAAAGTAATAGGCTTGCCTTTGCGTAATATGATTAATAAACCGCACGTTAATAGTTGTACAAGAAAGAGTGGTCTCATCAGCTCAGTTCAATTCAAGGGCTTCTAATTGTTTGCTTTATTGAATCTGTATGCGTTCTCTTATTTTTTTATTTTTTTTCAAGAGCAAAGGCAGCATATATGCTGAAGTGTTTAGTTATTTAACTTAATGACGATTTTGTTCCACATGAAAATCCTCCCTTATCCTTTGGATCTGTTTATTCTCAAGATGGAGTTTCCTAGTTCATTAGTGGAGGTGCTAACATATTCTTTTTTTATCTCAAAAGTACATGCATAGGGGAGGGGCTCAGGTTGTAGGAGTGTATTGGTTGTTTTAAGACCAAGACTAACTTTATGGTCTGTCATTCTATGTATGAAGGGGCTACATCTACCGAACGCTTAAATGCTTCTCCTAGAAACACTATAAGAAAAGCTTCGGGATTTATGACAATTATCAAAATGGTGAGGCACCAGGGGAGGACCAAGGGTCTGGTGGGAGGAAAGACAACATGCTATTTTTATCCCCTTTCTTGCAGCGGTTAATATGCTACTATCACACTGCTTGGAATTATATCATAGAATCTCCCCGTTTTTTGGCTAATATTCTGTCTCCTTTGCTAGGGAGAGACTTTAGGATGGTGGAGGGGCACTCTCGAGAGCTCGAATCTCAAGCATTAAAAGTCCTAAAAATTTAGGACCCCTCTTCCCCCAATTTGGGTCCAAAGAGAATAATAGATTATCTGCTTCAATTGTTTTGCTAAGTACTGATTGCAATGTCAAGTACCCCACTTAAGTACTCTTAAAGAAGGATATTAACTGCTAATGAAAAATTTGTAGTTTTGACCATGCCCAAAGACACGTGACCCAAGTGGATCGAAGTAGTATAAAGTCACTCTTGTTTGGTCTCTCGATAGAATTTTTGGGAGATTACCCCTATTAGTTAAACATATGACATTTTAATTTTTAAAAGGGAAGCAGTTGTGATAGAAAGGTGCATAATCACACCTTCAGAAATGGTACAGAGCATCTCTAAAGAGGGAAAAAGAAAAGGAGGATTGGGTTTTGTGTTGCTAAAGTCTTTGAGAAAAGGGTGGTAATGGCATGTCTTTTGGTTACCAAAATATATTCAAATGATCTTTCACCAAAGCAAACGTAGTATCCTAAGTTGTGTGCTTGTTTTATTTTGATATATCCAGCAGAATTTGGTTTACAATTTTCAGGGGTGTAGGTAGATAGACAATAGAGATTTTATGGACAATCTACAAGAAACTCAAGGAGTCAAGAAGGGAGAAGTAACAAGATGTTAAGTCTTGAGCAAGATTACCCTTGTACCTTTGAATAAGAATAAGGTCATGTACGAAATTGTGGTAGTTATGAAAGGATCAAACTCGTGATCATGTTATGAAACTTCGGGAGCGAGTAATTACATAAAGGTTAAGAAGACATGAGGAGATTTAGGAGAATCAAAATTGGGTATTTGCTAGGAAGGTCGACTATTTAGGCTATTTATCTTATGAGGCAAAAAAATGGAGAAGTACATGATTATAATAAAGATCTACGTTTGAGATTTAATGATCTAGAAAAGGCATATGATAATGTTTCTATAACACTGACATGGTGGGCATTCACAAGCAAAAAGGGTATCGTAAAAGTACAAAGACATTATTCGTATATGAGGGTTGCAGTACTAGTAACCCTCACAAAAGAATTTCCTATCACAAGTTGAGTACATAAAGGGTCGATATACTTAGCCTATTTCTTTTGGCCATAGTTATGAATGAAGTAACGAGGTTTATCAAGATGATGTGCATGGCGTTTGTTTGATAATACTGTTTCATTGATGGCGTTTGTTTGATAATACTGTTTCATTGATGAGACGCAAGCATGTTTTGAGGAGACCGATTATACTGTTTCAAAGTGTATAAGTCTAGCTATGGTAATGTAAGTATGCTGCTGGTGAAGTAACCTTTGATGACTTGTTATTCGGATGACTAACTTATTTCGCTATTTGGATTACAGAGTTGAGATAGGCGGGAAATCGGATGAAAATGTAGTACATAAACTCAAGGCAAGTCGGTTAAAGTGAAGAAATGCTACCGGATTTATGTGTGATCGGGGTTTACCTTTGGATTAAAAGTAGAATTCTACGACACAATAATTAGGCCTATGACACAAAGTGTTGGACGGTGAAATAGTGACATATTTAGAAGATGTATGGGGTAGAGATGTGTATATTACGTTGAATGTGCGATTATACAAAGAGAGACCGATCAAGGAATGAGCTAATTAGTGAAAGAAGGTGACAGTCGCACTTAGTGAGCAGAGTTTCGAGAGAGCCACCCTCTTTGGTTTAGACAAGTGAAGAGAAGACTGTGTCATGCACCCATTAGGAAGTTTGAGTGATAAAGTATGTAGCGAGGAATAGAGGGGTACATAAAAAACATTTTTTTTGTCGGAAATGTGCGCACAAAGTCGCTGATAATAATCGAAGGTATCTAAAACAACGTGGTGAGAGTTAATAAAAGTGATACGGGGTTTGTTGGGGCTGATGAGAGTCATTGGACAACTTATGTTGTTGATGGGACACAATCACTTTTATTTTTATAAACATTTTGGCTATTATTTTACAAATTTACTTTATGATATTTCAAAAACATCTTCGATGAAATGGTTGATGAAATACTGGTAAAAAGCTGATATCTTATCATCTTTGATTCTTTTGCTGTTTGAATTTACTTATATATTTACGATTGTTTCCAAAGAAAAACAGATCAGAGCAATGCTATGGCACGAAACTAGTAATGATATGATTAACTATTCCTCTTTAGTTTAGCTAAACGATCATCTATCTTCTTTCAAGGAGATTTCCTTCACTAAGGAAAAGTGGAGATTTTCAAATTTCTCGACAGTGATTCAGTTTATAGGATCATGATTTTTCTTCTTTAATGGAGATATTAAAGGCCATACACATGCACTGTTGCACACCATGGTTTAGTCTTAGCATTTTGTCATTTGCATTTGGAGCTTCTTATCTCAATCTTTGTGCCGTTATACTAGTAGTTTATTGCGTGAAAAAGAATATTAGTCGATAGTCTAGTCCATGGACCATAACTAACTTCTGAGCTTAAACTTTTAAATAAGTATTTCTCTGAGTAACTTGGAATCTAGCTACCATTGTATAGTAATATGGCAATTTACTATTTTACTTGTATTCCAGTTGTTACTTATACAATAACCATTCAAAGTAGGAGAGTATTACTAGTACAAATTTCAGAAACTGACCCCAACGTACTTCTAAAATTTCTGGCTTTGGCAGTGCTCCGTATCTTTCTAGTGCAGGGCCGTATGTGCACTATTTGAGTATCTGGCATTAGGAAACCCCCACTAACGGTGTTCTTGTCTCTGTATTACTCTTTGTTTTTCAACTTTTTCTCTTTTCATTTGGGTCAGGTAATACCGTGAGAGGAGATCAAAGGCTGTGCGCCTGTGCCCAGTGGCGTAGCCACTTTATGAAGTATGGTGTCACTTGACACCATACTAATTCCAAATATAAATAAATCAATATATAAAAATAGCAAAAGATATGTTTGGATCAGTGGTTAAATAGCTTGTTGACCCCATTAGAAGTTGTGGGTTCAAACCCAATAAGCTACATTTTAGTATTTTGACACCACATTTACAATTTTCTGGCTTCGCCACTGCCTGTGCCCAGAAGACTGATAATGAAATATGAATAGAAAAGGTTCTATTATGAAACTTATGATGCAACTAGGGACTATTAACAATGCGCTTGGTTGAGGTCAGTATGAGCGAATCAGAGAACTTCACCAAGTTTAACACACACACACACCCTGTATGAGTAATTTTTTCACTTAAACATAAAACTCGGAGCATTGCATAGCACTTGTATGAATGACTGAATGTGATCAATGTGTAATGACTATTGCTAACTTAGTAACTTGTACGAAGTAATTTGTAAAGAAATAATGAATACAGTCATGTTATGAAAAAAAATGGATACTACATAGTGGTATAATTGGGAAGTCTTAACATTTTACAAATGTTAAATTTAACTAAACATTTGATATATTGGACTTCTACCAAATAAATTCATATTTTGAATAGAAAAGGAGGAGAAGAGGGAGGGGGAGGGGACGACGAGTATATTATGCTTGTTTCTTGGTGCATATTTGCTTTGCCATGGAAAGTCGAATTTCCAAGGACGTAGGAGTTATCATGCATATTTACAATATGAGAAAATTAAGTATACTTATATGAAAAGATTATTATAAATATGATTTTTCTTGAAATAACTACTTCAATCTTTAATATTGCTTGTGTTCAATTTCTATTTCTTATCATATAGGATAACTCCCTCGTTCATGTTTGTCCAACACCAATACGAAGTATATGTTTGGGATCAAGGTTGGCCCGATAGTTGAGAGACCTATCGTGGGTGTTGTTCGGGTTCAAATCCTCATGACCCATTCCGTCTATTTAATCTCATAATAACATCATTTTATTGTAACATTGAGAGTTAACCTCTACCAAACGAAAACCATAACTTTTTATTTCCTCTATCGAACAACATCACTTCCACTTTCATCTTCCGTCGATATCATTAATTTTCTTTACAAACACAAAACATCCTCAATCCACCACCAATATTTTACAACTTAGATTTGTCCATTTTGTATGAAGCATTTTCCTGGTGAGACATATATAAGCTCAACGCCATACAGTGATAACTTGATGTTATTGCCATAAAATGATACTGAAGTGAAAAAGTGATGGATACTTGGAAAAAAATACATAGAAAAAGAAAATGTCATGGCATGGCTAGAGATCCCAGTTGATCAAAGCATGTTCCATACTCGTGTAGTACACTAGTACTGGTACCAACGCATTTACACTAGTACTGGTACCAATACAAATGCAATACATATTCATTTAAGCTCTTAGTGTAAATCCCTTAAAATTTACACTATCATTATTGCATCATCAGTAGCCTTGTGCTTGCGTCAGCTTTTGTTTGTGACAACTCCTTGTGATTTTAGCGAGTCCTTTTATAAAGTAACATACATGATACGAGTACAATATAGAAAGGCAGTGGCGATGTACTAGGACAAGGCCCATCTTAATTCATTGAAGTTGGACATCATTTTTTTACATTCCATTAGGCATGAGTTTCAAAATCAACTCCTAGAAAGTGGATGTTTATGAGGTCTAAATCTAACAATCAAAATTATTAAATTGAACATCAAATCCTTCGTTGTATTGGTTGTACTTAGCTTTTAAATATATAATGAAAAAACAATATAAGAATTAGATACTAAGTGTTTTTTCGTTTCATAACGGTTAGTAAGATTTTCGTTTCGGTTTCTTTACTTAAATCATGGAAAAACTACTGCAAAATTACTATAAGTATTTAGCTTCACTAAAGTTTGTAAAGTGTCAAGTTACTACTAAGTCTTATTGTAAATGTCTAATGTTTAAAGTGTTCCATTTTTTTTTTAAGTATAAATGTGTGAATTTAGGATAAAGTTAGAGATAAATTTGTAAGGATTTTGTTATGATTTTTTATAGAAACTCCATTCTAATCCGCGTGCTTGACCTTTGACCGTATTAAATCAAACAAACTTCAATCAAACTAAACTCGAGTCTAAAGTCACTTTTACGATCCGACTTTATATCAAGTCACGCGATATATCACATAGTAATGTAATTACGCACATACCTACACACATATGTAATAAACAATAAATCGTGATTAAATAGGATTGCACAATTCATATTAATGTGTGAATTTAGGATAAACTTAGAGAATTTTGTTTTTTTAATACTTTTTATGTAGAAACTCCACTCAAATCTGCTTGTTTAATCTTTGACCGTATTAAATCAAACAAACTTCAATCAAACTAACTCGAATCCAAACGCACTTTTACAATCCGACTTAATATCAAGTCACGCGATATATCACGTAATAACGTAATTACGCACATACCTACACACATATATGGAAAAAAATAAATCTTGATTAAATAGGGGTGCACAATTCATATAAATGTGTGAATTTATGATAAACTTAGAGAGATTTGGAAATTTTTTGTTACACTTTTATGTAGAAACTCCATTCAAATCTGTTTGCTTAATCTTTGACCGTACTGAAACAAACAAACTTCAATCAAACAAACTCGAATCTAAACTCACTTTTACAATCCGACTTAATATCAAGTCACGCAATTTAACACATATTAATAACATAATTACGCACACACCTATACACACATATATAGAAAACAATAAATCGTGATTAAAAAGGGGTGCACATTTCATATAAATGTGTGAATTTAGGATAAACTTATGTAGAAACTCTATTCTAATTCGCGAGCTCAATCTTTGACTAAATCAAACAAACTTCAATCAAACAAACTCAAATCTAAACTCACTTTTATGATCCGACTTAATGTCAAGTCACGCAATATAACACATATTAATAACGTAATTACGCACATATCTACACACATATATAGAAAACAATAAATCGTGATTAAAAAAGGGGGGCACAATTCATATAAATGTGTGAATCTAGGATCAACTTATGTAGAAACTCCATTCTAATCCGTGTGCTTAATCTTTGATAATATTAAATCAAACAAACTTCAATCAAACTAAACTCGAGTCTAAACTCACTTTTACGATCCGACTTAAAATCAAGTCACGCGATACAACACATATTAATAACGTAATTACGCACATACCAACACATATATAGAAAACAATAAATCATGATAAAAAAGGAGTGCAACAATTCCTTCCCAAAAATGGCGTTTCTGATCTCACAAAAAAGTTTGGATTCATTTTTCTAGACTTGACTTTCTTTGGTTTCCCAAAACGTTTTATAATTGCCCCTTAGAAAAAATAACAATATTATTATTATTAATAACATTACATTATTCTGGTCATATTATTTTCCACAAGTTTTCTCCTTTTCTTCTTGTTGCTGTATAGTGAGTGTATCCACAGCTTTCTCTCCCCCAATCTCTCTTACCCTAGTAGAGTAGAGTAAACCCACACTCACACACACAGATGTTTCTCATTTCCTACATAAACCTCTTCTCCTCTCTTTCTCTCTCTACCATCATCACTCTTTTCCTCTCTTCTTATTATTCTTCATACAAATATAAACTCTAATTTGTTTACTTATACACATAAAGATATGATCTTTATAATGTTTTGATGAAAAGCAAGAGACTTAGCATAAACTGTTTCTGGGTGTTGAAATGGCAGGCATTTTTGACCCCACAACAGCACTTCTCTGTGATGAGAGTACCAAAGATTTGTGCTTTGATGATCTTGGTGATGATGATGATGATGAATACACCCTAGAAAATGATGATCAGAGTAGTAGATCAGAACCACCATTGATTCATTTACCAGAACAAAGTGAGGAGGGTATTCTTTCATTGTTAGAGAGAGAAAGAGAGTACTTGCCTAAAGATGATTATCTCAAAAGATTGCGTTCTGGGGACTTGGACTTGAATGCTAGAAGAGAGGCATTTGATTGGATTTTCAAGGTGTTTTTCTAAGTTGTTTTTAGTAAAGATTGTGTCTTTCTCTTATATATTATGATTTTAAAGGTGGAATTTTTCATTTTTGATAAAGATTGAGTCTTTCTTACCTAGATTATGATTTTACTGGTGGAAAATTTGTTGTTTTTGATAAAGATTGAGTCTTTCTTGCCTAGATTATGATTTTAATGGTGGGAGTTTGTTATTTTTGATAAAGATTGAGTCTTTCTTGCCTAGATTATGATTTAAAAAGTGGAAAATTTATTTATTTTTAATAAAGATTGAGTCTTTATTGCCTATATTGTGATTTTAATGGTGGGAATTTGTTATTTTTTTATAAATGTTGAGTCTTTCTAGTGTAGATGATGATTTTAGAGGTGGGAATTTGTTATTTTTAATAAAGATTGTGTTTTTCTTGCCTAGATTATGATTTTGTGCAAAAATGGTTTATTTTTATTTTTTTGGGGTGGTTCTCAATTACAAGATTTGATCTTTATGTTGTTGCTATATGTTAGAGAGTTGGAAAATTGACTAAAGTTGTCATCTTTTTTTTTTTGTTGGATGTGTTTTTGGTGATGTGTGCAGGCTCATGCTTACTATAGCTTTGGACCATTGAGTTTCTGCCTAGCTGTGAACTACTTGGACCGATTCTTTTCAATCAGGGAACTGCCCGTGAGTTTACTGAACATGAAAAATAAAAAGATTGGTGATTGCATAATTTTTTTTGGTTTATTGAACTTATATTGATTTGTTTTTATGTTTGTTAAAAAAAATGATGATGATGATGATGATAGAGAGATAAAGCTTGGACAGTGCAATTACTTGCTGTGGCCTGTTTATCAATTGCAGCAAAAATAGAAGAGACTTGTGTGCCTCAGTCTATAGAGTTCCAGGTTAGTGATAAGCTACATTGCTTTTCATTAAATGGCATTTATTTATCATATAATAATTTAAAGTGGTATACTTGATGTTGATTGGGTGTGTTATTTATTCTTTTTTATTGAGGCAGGTGGGGGATCCCAAATATGTGTTTGAAGCCAAAACCATACAAAGAATGGAGCTTGTTGTGTTGGACACCTTGAAATGGAAAATGAATGCTGTCACACCTTGTTCCTTCTTAGATTATTCCCTCAAGAAATTAAGTGATGCCCATAATGTTACTAAAAAACTCATCTTTTCCGCAACCGTGGTTGTGAATCGATCAATGCAGCTCATAATGTGCACAATTAGAGGTACTCCACTATTATTATGAGTCCACATTGATCATGTTAATGTGCATTGTTTATTGTTTAGTTTTGGTTCCACCTTAGAAATTTGCAATGTTGTTGTGTTTATTCATTCAATCAATAAAAAGACTAAACGGGTGTTTGATGGTTGTGGAAATTGAATGCAGGTATTGACTTCTTGGAATTCAGGCCTTCTGAGATTGCAGCAGCAGTAGCTTTATGTGTTTCAGCTGAAATCCAAGCTGTGGATATTGATAAGGCCATTTCTTGCTTCATTCATTTGGAGGAGGTAACTCAACCAAATGTTATGCTGTAGTATTGATTTGTTTTAAGCAAATTACATTGGCCATGTAAATAATTTAGTGGACCTTTGCTTGTTTTCCCCTTCAGGGTAGGGTCTTGAAGTGTCTAGAAATGATCAAGGACATGTCACAAATGATCAGGAGTGGAAATGTAGGGAGTGGCTCATTGCAAAGAGTACCCCAGAGCCCAATTGGGGTGTTGGATGCAGGATGCTTTAGCTATAAAAGCGATGAATTAACCAATGTTGTTGCGTCTTGCGCTAATTCGTCGATAATAACTACTAGAAGCCCTGAAACTAAACGGATCAAATTAGGCTCATCATCTACATCTGGATTGGACTCCTAAGCATCATCAACACATATGAGAGAGCATGGGAGATTTTTGCATTTATGACCAATTTTTTTGTGCATCAGCTGTTAGGTTGTATGGGAATATAGGTGTGGTCCTCGTAAGGGTGGCCCCCAAAATGAGAAACACATATACGAGGCCTGCTACTGTCTACAGTCTACACTCTACACACAAAATGAGAGAGGCAGAGGAGATAGAGAGGGAGAAATGAACTGGGGATGCAACAGAGAAATTAAGAAGAATCATGCAAGGGGCATGATGATATTTGGCTGTTAATAATTACTACTAGTACACCATAGGCATTTCAACCAGCTGTTTGAAGGAGGGGAAATGTGTGATCATGTTCATGGCCAAACATTTCTAGTTGTTTGTTTAGAAATACAGATGTTTTTTGTTTAACTCTGTAGTTCTGTTGTAGAGTCCTCTTTGAATGAGGGAGAGAGAGAGAGAGGGTGAGGGATAAGTGGGAAATTCTTTTTGTTTTGGTGCAATTTCATGGGTGTGCTTTCGAGGAAAAGCATAGTAGATGTCAATTATCTCTTTTGGGAAGAATTAGAAGCAAAGACAAAAACAGTGATTTACAAGAGGAAGTGCCTTTTGATTGGTATATAGTTATTCAATTGATGTCCAAATATTGTATCAGCACTCCCTTTAAACTTATTTTTCTACCTTTCTATGCAAGGTTTAAAGGGCTCTTTAGCAAGTATTTCAGCATATTTTCTCAATTTAGTTAAACATGGTAATTTGCAGATTGTTGGGGGTGGTTATATCTCCCAAAATTTTTGTGTCTGCAATGTTATCAAGCCTCTCCTATTCCATGAACAAGATGTAAAGCCTATGAAATATGCCCAAATATTGGGCTTGGCCCTCTTTTGCACCAAAAAAAAAAATTGTGGATAGTTACTCCATACCTTTTGACTTGGATATTTTACTCATGACATTACTTGACAACTAAATGACCAATAAGTAGATAAAGATAGTGTTGGTGCCATATCGATAAACAAGGCTCGTCTTCACTATATTCTAAGCGAGTCTTATAACAACTTATACGGTATATGATAGCTTTTTCAATAGATCGAGAAACTACTAATTTAAAAGAGTGTGTTCGAGTGATAACTTTTTTGACAAATCACTTAATGAAAAGCCGATAAATCATTAGTTCTCCGACATGAATAACACAATAAACAATACGGAGTATATTTGAGCATTGTTTCTGAGTATGGTGCTTTTGTTAGTTACTCCATCCTTATTACCTAGGTACCTTTGACTTATATATTATGTTTTCTTTCTTTCTAAAACGTAGTACTTATTACCAATTTGGTGATAGAAAGTGAGGAATGGATGATAATAAGATCTGTCCGGCTAGTAACTTATTTGGCAATTTACAACTATAATGGAAAGGCAATAAATCATGAAGTCTTGAGAATTCTGATATAGAAAATACATGTAACATTATACGTGTATTTTTTTTTTTAGATTAGGTAAGAAAAACTACATAAAATTAGGAGCGTCTCCTCTCGAGACAAACCCCTAACCTATCTTAATACAAAATATCATCTAATTCACCAGAACAAGAAGAATGCCATAAAACACTGTAACTAATAGAGTGTCCAAGACTAGCCATCCAATCTGCAGCTCTATTCCCTTATCTGAAGATGTGGGAGATCGTGACCGAGTCGACATTGCTAAGAAATTTTTTCGTATCTTCAATCAATGCATGAATCTTCCACGGGCAACTGAAGTGACCTTTCAAAGCTTGAATAACAATAAGGTTGTCCCCTTCAATGTGAATTTTAGAATAGCCCATTGAAATAGCATATTAGACCCCATTACGAAGAGTTGTGGCTTCAACAATAAGTGCAAAAGAATCTCCAATCTAAGTGGTTCCAGCCACTAGGAAAGAGCCAAGATAATCTCTAATGTCTAGGCATTCATGTGTTTATTGATAATTATAATAATATTTATGTCCTTTTGAGCAAAAATGGTTACTCAACAACTAAGTGAACCATACACTTTTACTCGATAACTACTATCTTGGCAGCTTACCATTATCCTCTAATTTAATATGCTAACATTTACCAACACAACTAATTTTGCCACAGAGCTCTTGCTATACCACACTGTTTTTTTTCCCTTAACTTTGGTGCTATTTCTTTGGAAATTCTCCAAATTTTCTTTTCATTTGCCAATAGTTTGTAGGCAATAATTGAGAGAAAAGAGCAAATGGAATTATCGAGTTATCATAAATTAAGTAATAGCTATGAAAGTTGGGAGAAGTTGAAGGGATACATGAAAAAACATGACACATTTTGTGGTATTTTTTTGGGTTTATCGGAAATTTGTTGAACTTTTGAGAATTTTCGGAAGTTTGAGGATTTCACTAACTTTTTGAGAAAAAACTTGAAAGTTTTTGAAAATGTTTTTAAATTTCTCAGATTTGAAACATATTGAAGCAATAATATGTCGTACTTATGGCTTCATCAAGACGATAGTACCCAACACTATAAACTGATGTTGGTAGCAAAGGAGAGATTATAGCCATTCAATTCGAGGTGGTAAGATTGAGGTGTTGGGCAATAAAGCTAAAAAAATGAATGAAAAATATTGAAGTAAATTAAGACTATATGAGGTATATTTTCTTATGCTTTTGAATCTTCAACATCCTCGTTGGTAGATTGATTATAATGACGTTCTTATTAGATAGAGGAAACTAAGAAGTAAAAATTTAGAATTAAAAGTCATATATTAGATCGTCTATTTTAAGGTAAAATTCAACATATTTAAAGTGACTTACTTTTATTTAAAGCAATTATTTGTTCGTAAAATAACCATTTTCAATTTATATAGGGATTAAATTTAGTTTTTGAGTAAAAAATTAAAGGAGAATGACGAAAAAACAGTAACATTTGAACTTCTTCAATTGATCTATCATCGAGTCCCACATTATAAATGCGACAAGTTGACAACCTTTGCAAAAATTTGGCACTACATTATGACAGTATATACATTTTAAAAGAGGTGATTGGTTTAGCGGGAGGACAAGCGCGGGGAGCTTCGAGGGACCCTAAACGTTTCATAATCTGACTGGCTAAGACTGGTCAACATCTGGGCTTTACCCTGGAAAGGCTTTTTTACTGGAGAGAGCATAACAGGCAGCCTTCGGCCTTGGGAAACTACAGGACACAGCTAAGGTGACTATCGATTACTCCTGCTATTAAATTTGTTGTATGTTCTTTAGACAAAGACTAAAAAAATTACTGGATTAGCACGATATCTTTTTAAAGTGAGCATAGTAGACTGTTGATATCGTAGGCTTGGTTTGTAAAAAAAAAAAAAAAAAAATAAAAAATAAAATATCGTAGGCTTGGAAATTAGACTTAATTTTTTTGAATGGGATCTTCATTACTATGCCTTGAGGAAATAAGAACAAACAAAAATAAATAGACACCATTCTATGCCTAGAAGCACTAGTCAAATCCTCAAACATACTCCCTCTGTCCCTTCAAGTTCCCCCCATTTCATTTTGCACAT